>JAQQSW010000086.1:32621-48592 GCA_028646575.1 Pseudocheirus occidentalis
GAAGATGCTCTCTGTCTCAAGACAGTACATTTTTAAAAAACTTCATTTGTATTTGATATACAGGCACTGGGGTAGGGAGATCCATCTTGCCCTACTGGAAAGTCAGAGGGGTGATGGAGAAGGATATAGGAGAGAGCATATTGGGGGATGGGATATACAGTGGGATTGCTGTTTTGGAGTGGTGGGTAGGGGAAACATGGGGAGAAAATTTGTAACTCAAAATCTTGTGGAAATGAATGATGTAAACTAAAAATAAACAAAAGTTAATTAAAAATTCATTTTCAATTCCAATTTCTCTTCCTCCTCCCCATTAAGAAAAACATGCAAGAAATATGTATAGTCAAAGCAGAACAAATCCCCATATTAGCCTTGTCAGAAAAATGTGCTTCATTATGAACACTCAGGTTCATCACCTCTGCTTGGAGGTGGGTTGCGTGTTTCATCTGGAGTCCTGTATAACTGTGATTGGTTCTGTTTTGTTGGTCAGAGTTCCTAGGTCTTTCAGAGTTGTTTGTCTTTACATTATTGCTATTGTATTGTATAAACTGTTCTTCTAGTTGTGCTCATGTCAGTTTATATAAGGCTTCTCTGGCTATTTTGTAGTTCTTTTTAAATTAGAAAATCGACAGAATAACTTTTCTCTGAACACTAGAGGAGTGGAAGAAGGGGTTTATGTGGTTAAAAATAAACATGGACGTCTTGCCACTTTTTCCCATCTGGAAAGATGAAAGCTGTGGGTACTAACAGGGTTGTAGGGAGGAACATATGTAAATAAAAATGCAATAGGCAATAGCCATACCAGTTTTTAATCTATATTATAAAGCAGCAGTCATCAAAACTACTTGGTATTGGCTGAGGAATAGAGTGATGGATCAGTTGAATAGATTAAGTACATGAGACTCAGCAGTCAATGACTATAGTAATCTACTGTTTGATAAACCCAAAGACCCCAGTTTTGGGGATAAGAACTCACTGACAAAAACTGCTGGGAAAACTGGAATATAGTATGGCAGAAACTGGGCATAGGCCATTATCTAATGCCATGTACCAAAATCAAGTCTAAATGGGTGCACGATCTAGGTATAAAGGCTGTTACTGTAAGCAGTCTGGAGAAGCAAGGAGCAGTTTACCTGTCAGATTTATGGAGTAGGGAAGATTTTATGGCCAAACAAGAATTAGAGAGCATTATAAAATGCAAAATGGATAATCTTGATTACATTAAATTGAAAAGTTTATGTACAAACAAAGCCTATGTAACCAAAATTAAGAGGGAAGTGGGAAATTGGGAAAGAATTTTTACTACCAGTGTCTCTGATAAAGGCCTCATTTCTAAAATATACAGGGAATTGATTCAAATCTTTAAGAATACAAGTCATCCCCCAATTGATAAATGGTCAAAGGCTATGAACAGGCAATTTTCAGAGGTAGAAATAAAGATATCTATAAGCATACGAAAAAATGGTCTTAATCACTACTGATTTGAGAAATGCAAATCATCTCACCAGTCAGATTGGCTAAGATGACAAAACAGGAAAATGACAAATCCTGGAGAGGATGTTGAAAAATTGGAGCACTAATGCCTTGTTGGTGGAGTTGTGAACTGATTGAACCATTCTGGAGAGCAATCTGGAACTATGCCCAAGGGGCTATAAATAATTGTATACCCTTTCACCCTCTAATACCACTTCTAGGGTTGTATCCCAAAGAGATCATAGAAGTGGAAGACCTATATGTACAAAAATATTTATTGTAGCTCTCTTTGTGGTGGCAAAAAATTGGAAATTAAGGGGATGCCCATCAGTTAGTGAATGGCTAAACAATTTGTGGTATATGAATGTAATGGAATACTATTGTGTTATAAGAAATGAAAAGCAGATAGACTTAACATTTATCTGGAGAGGCTTATACAAACTGATGCTAAGCGAGAAAAGCAGAACCAGGAGAAATTTGTACACAATGACAGACATAACGTATGTGTGACGACCAGCTTTGATAAACTTGACTCCTCTCAGCAAAGGTTATAAGACAACTCTAAAAGACTCAGGATGGAAGGAGAGGTCTACATTTAGAGAAAGATCTAGAAAGAACAGAGTTTAAATGGAGACTAAAGCAAACTCCATGCTCTCTTTCTTTTCCATGTTTGGTTTTGTTTCCTCTTTCCCATTGTTCATTCCATTGGTTACAACCCTTCTATACAACCAGATTAATATCCAGTGTAAAAGTATTTGCAGATCCTATACTTTACTGCATGCTGGTGGAGAGAGGGGAGAAAATTTGAAACTCAAGGGATTGTCTAAATGAATCTTGTAAACTAAAAGTAAATAAATCAAATTTAAAAAAATAAATACAACGGGCAAGAAGAAATCTAAGTGGCAACATAAAACAGAAACTCAAATTTCACAAAATACCAATTTTTGTGTATTTCCAGTTAGAGATTGGTTCTGAAGTTTTTCTTCTTTTCCCCTGCTCTCTCTGGTCTGTTCATCTTTTAATTCAAACTGATGCCAATTTGGAGAATGACCTTAGACCTGAAATAGGTTCTCATGCAGATGCTGAGTTTGTATCGGGGACTTGCTTAACAAACTAAGACAGTGTTTGGTTTTTGGCAAAGAATTTTTCATTAATTTCTGCTCATAGCTACCTGTCCTATATGCTGCATGTTCTACATGCTATGTTACCTACATGTTCTATGTGCTATATTATCTACTGTAGGTATTTAAGTACTTAAGAAAAATTGAAATATTATTTCAGGTGTGTAGGGGGTAATTTTCAAAGTATGCTAAAAATCTGTATTAGCTAAGCAATGGACTTATTTAGTCATACAGATTGCTGCTAATGTATTAGTTCATATATTTAATTTCAAGTTTTCTTACTAGATTTCAGACACAGAAGAATTTGCAGTGCCCAGATGCCTTTCTGATCTTCCACCATTCTCAAGATGTTTAATGGGAATCATAATGAAGTCTGTAAATGTAGTTAGGTAAAACATTTTTGCTTTGTTTTAAAATTCTTATTATGGAACTTTCAGTGACCATATTTTGTTTTTCTCATTTGAAATTTGGAAGACTTTATTTTCCTTTAAAGAATAAAATCTTTAGCAGTTTTTGTTGCTGCATTTGTTTAAATATACATTACTTTCTTTCCTCTCTTTCACATTTACACCATATATATATGGTTTATATAAAATTTGTGTTTGACCTGTAAATGCTCTTAATTTTTAGTATATAATAATTTCCTTTCAAATATTTCATTTTATGAATATGGATAATTTTAATCTTTACTATGTATTTGTACACATAGATTATTCTAACTGACCGTGTTTATAATTTCTGATCAGTGTTATGGTCAGCATATATAGAGGCCTGTTTAGCTCATGTAATCCCATAATAGGCATATTTATAAACACATTTTTTTAACAGATCATTCTTAGAAGAATTGACAGTTTGCATAGCATCTGAAGAAATTGAAGGCATTGTTTGCCTCACAGCTGTTGTGTGTATGATTGTGGCTATTAGTAAAGGTAAGTCAAATTTTTTCCTTTATTTCTTGTGACTTCACATCATGTAGGATTTTGAAATTCACTTTCGACATAGTTTACTGGCTAGAGTATCACCCTCAAAACCAAAAAGCCCTGGGTTCAAATCTAAACTGACACATACTGGCTCTGTAACCCAGAGCTAGTCATTTAATCTCTTAATTTTCTAGACAATGCTCTAAGACTAGAAGCTGTTGAGAAAGCCCTAATCTGCATTGGTAGAGAGGTAATTTCCTTAGTTAGGAGTGTCTGGTACATAAAAAATCACAGGTCCAGTTCTTATCCCTGCTCATTATTTTAAATGTATGAATTCTTTATATCCTATTATGTCATTGAAAAATTAAATTCAAGGAAGGGTAACCCGTGTACAGTGAAATGCTTTGTAGTTCTCAGTTCTATGTATAGAAATATATCCTTTTTCTCTGAAAACCTTGCTTGATGTGTTGCTCTGTTAAATTTCTTTTTTGTGTATATGTGCATATGTGTGTGCATGTATGTGTGTGTATGTACACATACATACATGTAGATATACTCATACACATATTATATATATTTAACATTTATGGATACAAATATTATAGTGAGAAAAAAGTATAGATTCTCTTCAGCTTGTAATTGTTCTTCCTAAAATGTGGTGCCTGGAATGAATGCAGTCTACTTCTCTTGACCAAAACAGCATATAGTGGTATTTTTCACCCTGTAGCTTTTTATATATTGCAGTCACATTAGGTTTGTTTTTTTTTTTTTTTACTGTAATGTCAGTGTTGACTCCCTGAGTTTATATTCCAATAAAACCTATCATCTTTTTCACAAAAATCTCTTCTCTAATCACACTTGATGCATCTTCAGAAATTAATTTTTTGAACTCTAGTGTAAGAATTTATTCCTATTAATTTTCTTCTATATTGAGTTGTCCTAACACTGTACCGTCAGGATCTTTTAGTATTTTATCCTGTGTTCAGTGTGTTAGCTTTTCCCTTCCAGCTTTAGGTTATCTGCAAGTTTTATAAATGCTCCATCAATGCTTTAATTTATATCATTGATAGAGATGTTAAACAGTAGATTTTTGTGGTAGTTCACTGGAACCATCCTTTCACTTGAACCATAGTGATGTGTTTGAACTGGTCATTCAGTCAATTCTTTGCCCCTTTAGTCCATCTACTTTATATCTCTCCATATTTTTCATTAGAATTGTAAGAGAGATTTTTTGTCACTTTGCCAAAATATAAAATTGTAAACGACATCGCATTTTCCTTGTCTACCACTCTAGTAACCCAGTCAAAAAAGGTAATGATAGTATGTTAGTGTAACTAGTTCCTGTTGAAACCATATTGGTCCTGCTTCCTTTTCTAGCTGCTCACTATTATTTTTAATAATACTTTCCATAATTTTGACATGAATTGTTATCAAGTTCCCTTGCCTATAATTTGCAAACTTTGTTCTCTTCCCATTTTTGAAAATCAGGGTCATATTTGTCTTTCTCCAATCCTGTAGTACTTTTTCTCATTTCCCAGAACTGCTCAGAGATTTCTGAAAGTGGTTTGGCAATCACATTTGTTAGTTTTTTTTTTTTTTATTATTTTTGGAAGTAATTCTTTTTTTTTTTTTTTCAGTTTCCTTTTGTTTATTCTTAATTCTTTTCATTCATCTCAATTCATTCTGAACTTTAGTGCTCCTATTTTTATTCTGTGAAGAATGTGTGATGCTTTTCTATTAAGCCTATATTATTTTCCTTGGCTTCTATGTTCTATACATGTCTCTTTAAAAATCTAAATTGCTCATTGAGTTGCTTGTATATTTATTCATATTTACCTTGGCCACTTTAGAAAACTTCCAATTTGCTTCCTCATTAAATTGTTTTTCTTTCAGTGTTAGGCATTTCACTTTTCTTTTTGTATTTCCTGGACTGTAGCTTTCAATGGGAAACTGACCCATTTTAAAGGTTTTAAAATCCAGATTTCATATCCAGGTGTTTCCATCTTTCTTCTTTATCACAAATTCTGAGATGGCATTGTTATTTCATGTCAGCATTACCATCATTTCTATCCTAATATTTAGTTACTCTCTGTTGGTGGCAGTCTGACTCAGAATTGAATATCATCCTTGTTAATTTTTCCACTTTTTTAAAGGATGAAATAATTATTAAGGTAAATTAAATAATTGCTAACTAATGTCTTTTTGACAGAGATTGTTACAACATATCTGGATGGTCTGGATAATTAAATTTCCCAGTATTAACATATCCTGTCCCTGTTACAGGCTTGTGATCTGTTTTCTGAACCCTTCCATCCATTTCTTCTTTCTATGCACGTGGTATGTAGAATATTTCAGTCACAGTAGCACTTCTTTTTCTACCTCTGAAGATAATTACCAAGTATTTTCCACCAACCTTTTCCGTCTAGTTCCTGGATTTTTTTTTCATGGCATTATATTTATTTTGTTAGTGTATGATGCCACTCTATTTCCTTTTTACCAGTCTTGTTTCTTTTGAACAAGGTGAGTTGTTTTAGAGCCATATTTTGGCTTTAGGTCCCAATTCATGTATCAGTAATGCCTATTATGTCAAATTTGCCTTCTTGTATTCTACTTTATATTCTGATGCCTTTGCTGTATTGGTCTCAACTAGATCAGATCCTCTTCCATCATAGCTGATGGGAGATGAGTAGGATAAATGTGGTGTGTGCGATTGCGTTGATTCTTAGAAGTGGCCAGGCTGATTTTAGTATTGGTCAGAAAATTTCAAACTCTGAAGATTTTCCTCTGCAAAAGAGATAAAATGGCGCCTCAGGGAAACATAGAGCTGTGTAAATATATGAGTAGGGGCAGAACAGGGGTCTTCCTGGGACAATCTGAGATGTGAAGAAACATTCCAGGAAGAGGTTTGGTCCCTGTAAAGCTCCAGGCTAGGGACTGTTTAAACAACAAGTGGCAAGCCCTGGAGTTAGCTTGGTTGGAAGGCTGCTTTGTCTCCAACCACAGGAACTTTTACTCCTGGGACAATGAGGGGAATTGGGCATCTGAGCAGGGAAAGATCTAGGGAACCTCTGCTGACAAGGAATGCCAGACTCAACTGTGCTATGGAGACACAGGAACCAGCACACACCTGGTGAATGCAGAAGCAGTAAGGCAGAAAACCCCAGGCTGTAGGCACTCACCTGAGACTGTATGTCTTGGTTTTACTGCTAGGTCAGAGGGGAGAACTGAAGAGCATCTGAGGGCAGAGGCACTCTTCCCTGTACTCTAGAAGTAGAGGTGATTATCAAAACTAAACTTATTATGAAAAAAAAAATGTACAGACAAATGAGAAAGAATCCAACCATAGAGCAATACTATAGGAATAGAGAAGCCCAGGGTTTGTCTTCAGAGGAGGATATCAAAGCAAAGAAACCCTCCTATACCCCAAAGAGTAGTGTCAGTTGGTCACCTGCTCAAAAAGAATTCATTGAAGAACTTAAAAAAAGACTTTAAAAATTAAATGAGAGAGAGTAAGGAAAAACTAAAAAGAAAAATAAGAGTAATCTGAGAAAAACAAGTTACGAAAACAGAGTCAATCAATTAGGAAAGGAGATCCAGAATCTTAAGGAAGAAAATGGCTCCTTGGAAATAAGAATTGGTCAAGAGGAAGCCAGTGAAGTTATAAGAGATAAAGAAAAAAACCCAACAAAATATAAAGAATGAAAAAATAGAGGAGACTGTGAAACATCTCATAAGAAAAACAACTGACCTGGAGAATAGATCAAGAAGAGAAAGCACCCCAATTGATAAAATGATCAAAGAATATGAACAGGCAGTTTTCAGAGGGAGAAATTAAAGATAATCTATAATTATATGTAAAAATGCTCTAAATCACTATTGATTAGAGAAATGCAAATCAAAACAACTCTTAGGTACCACATTTTACCTGTCAGCTTGACTAACATGACAAAACAGGAAAATCATAAATGGTGGAGAAGATGTGGGAAATTGGAACACTAATGCATTGTTGATGGAGTTGTGAACTGATTTAACCATTCTGGAGAGCAATTTGGAACTATTCCCAAAGGGCTGTAAAAATGTGCATACCCTTTGACCCAGCAATACCACTTCTAGGACTGTATCCAAAAGAGATCATACAAGTGGGAAAAGGACCCATGTGTACAAAGATATTAATAGCAGCACTTTTTGTGGTCAAAGAATTGGAAATCAAGGGAATACCCATCAACTGGAAAATGGTTAAGCAAATTATGGTATATGCGTGTAATGGAATTCTATTGTTCTATAAGAAATGGTGAGCAGGCAGAATTCAGAGAAACCTGGAAAGACTAATGTGAACTGATGTTGAGTGAGAGGAGCAGAACCAGGAGAACATTGTACACAGTTACAGATACATTGCATCTGTGATGACTAATTTTGATAGACTTGGCTCTTTTCAACAATGCAAGGTTCTAAGACAACGCCAAAAAACTCATAATGGAAGAGGCTATCCTCATCCAGAGAAAGAATTAGAGTCTGAATGCGGATTGAAAACTATTTACTCTCTCTCTCTGTTTTGTTTTGTTTCTACTCTCTTGTGGTTCATTCCATTGGTTATAATTTCTCTTTACAACTTAACTGATGTGAAAATATGTTTAATGTAAAGGTCTATGTAGAACCTATGTTGGATTACATGCCATCTTGGGAAGGAGAGGGAAAAATTTGGAACTCAAAAACTAGTGGAACTCAGTTTAAATTAAAAATAAATTTAAAAGAAAAAATGAAAAGCAAAAGAATAGAAAACATAAAAGTAATTGGACTACCTGAAAGCTATGATAAAAAAAAGAGTCTTGATACAATAATACAAGAAATAATTTTAAAAATTGTCCTGAAGCATTAGAAGAAGAGAAGAAAGTAGAAATAGAAACACTCAACTGATCACCACCTGGAAGAGATCCAATGAGGAAAAAACATAGGAATATTATTATTAAATTCTGAAACTTTCAACTCAAGGACGAATTGTTATAAGCAACAAGAAAAAAACAATTTACATGTGGTTGTACCACAATTAGATTCGCCTAAGACCTAGCAGTGGCAACACTAAAAGATCACAGGTGTTGGAACACCATATGTGAGAGCAAAAGGACTAGGCTTCTAACTGAAAATTTCATACCTAGCAAAGCTAAGCATAATTCTGAATGAAAAAAAAGTGGACATTTAATGAATTGTTAGACTTTCAGGACTTTTTAAAAAACAAAACAAAACCTCAGCTTTATAGAAGATTTGACATATAATTGCCAAGGGAAGTATAAGGCACACACCATTGACCAGTTGCTAGGGACTCAATAAGGACAGACTATTTACCTTTTATATATGTAAAATATAAAATCTATGTCTAAGATTGTTATTAGTAATTAGATAAGAAAGATTGGGGTAGACCTGAGTATGATATGATTCCAAAAAGTAAAACCATTGAAGAACAGCTAAAAGAGTAATTATCTTGTACAAATGAGGTACAGGAGGAAGAATTGATACAGAGGAATTTGATGAGGTTGATGGGGGTGTTAGTTCTGGAAACCTTCTTTCATCAGGAGTGGGTTCAAGAGGGAAAAAATACATATACATCTAGAAGAGTATAAAAGTTCTAAATTTAGAAAGAAATAAAACTAAGAGGATAGGCAGGATACAGAGGATAAAGGAGGGATCTTTAGAGGAGGGTGAGGGAATAAATCAAGGGGATGTACAAAAGGGTGTTGATTTATGGGAAAGGGAGGATAAGGGAGGGATTGTGTGGGGGGGTAGGTTAAGTAATAGGGCAAGGTAGCACGTAGAAGTAAAGTAGAAGAGTTAGGAGAGATAGGAGGGCAAGGTAGCACGTAGAAGTAAAGTAGAAGAGTTAGGAGAGATAGGAAAAAAGATATACACAAACACAAAAAGATTAGGAGTAGAATCTCTTAGGGAAAGTATGTTTACATATATGTATGTGTGTGTGTGTATATATATATACACACATACTATCTATATATAAATATATTCATGTTTAATTGTAGCCTTGTGAGGGGAGAGTGGGGAGAAAGGAGGGAAAAGAATAAAGTAAAAAGTATACAGAGCACAAAAGAAAACCTACAAGGAAGGTAAGTAAGATGGACAGCTTTCAACATAACACATAGTATTTAGCATGTAGGTTTTCTTGAAATGGAAAGTTAGTGCCATATACTCTGAATCCTCTCCTATGTTCTGCTATGCAAGTGACATTTTTTTTTCTTATTTTATACATAGTATTTAAGTTTATAATGTTTCTTTTCCTTTTTATGTATAAAAGTTTTAGGATTTGTCTAAAATTTTAAAAAAATTTTAAAAGTATCTAGTAGACAGGCTGTTCTACCAGTTTGAGGACAGAGAAGCTAGAACAGTTTGATAGAGGCCTGCTACCATTACTACTCTATCAAGCCATAACCTTTAGGTCTGGGAAAGAATTTTTGAAGGAGGCATGAGGTATGAACCTTTTACCTGAGGGTTCAGTAGGGTTTCATTGCCAGCCAGGGAAGTTCATGTAAAACTCAAAAAAATCGATCTAAGATTTGAAAAAGCTTGAATTCCAGCTTTTTTATTCTCTCCACACAGAATATTGGCTTCCTGACTTAAGTGACATTACCTTAGCTTTCAACTGTCTGGCAACTAATTCATTCTGACCCAGTCTGATCTTTGGATTATACCAGTCTCTTTTCTTACTTTTTTTTCTTTCAAACTCGAGCTTTCCCCCAACACAGATGTTTCTTTAGTAACTGCCAGTTTCTACCTTAGGTGACAGATGACACTGTGTACTCAGCACAATTTATGAGTTTTGTTTTAGCCTGTTTAGATATCTTTGAATCTTGCTTCATTTGCCAGCCTTAGTTTTTTGCTAACTTTATGATTTAATAAATATGCTCTCTTACTTTATCTATGTCTCACACAAAAGTATTGGACATTCAGGGCCACCTTACAGATCTAGGAAAATAAAAATGGCCTTTGTCCTAAGTGACACAAGTAAAAATGAATGGAGGAAAGATGATCCTGAGATGAATATATTCCGGTATTGAATTTTAGAACTGAAAGGAACCTTAGAGATCATTTGGTCCATACACCTAATTTTACAGATTAGACAGTTGAGACTTACATTAAATACTCTTATAAGGTTATAACAATGAATTAGTAACAGAATTGGGAATCCACTTGATTTCCACTTACTTTTCTTTCATTCAATTAGCATTTGTTAAATACGCCATAGCCCAGATGAGTACAATCATAGGTTTAAAACTAGAAAAAACATTAGAGGTTATCTAGTTCAGCCTCTACATTTTACAGATGAGAAAAATAGATCCAAAAATAGATCATGTGACTTGTTTAAGGTCACACAAAGAATAAGGAACAGAGCTAGAATTTGAACCCAGGTCCTTTGATTCCAAATCCAGTGTCCTTTTTGTTATGCTGGGCCCCTGCTCTGATGATAAAGATCATAACCTATCTATTTCTTGTGAATATCTAGATGTTGAGATACACATACACATCTTATGATATTTTATAGTGTTTATGACTGTGCCGCATTTATAGATTTAATTTTGTTTCTTAACTCTCCTCTCTCTTTAATGCAACTTCTTTAAATAGGTAAACATAAAGATCCGAAGGTTAAGGAAGCTGCTGCTACTGTTCAAAGAATACTGAGCAAATACATGGAAATTACCTTGGAAGACGATAGCATTGAAAGGTAAAAAACTAAATATACCACAGAAACAATAATCATCAATGCTGTAGGTCGTAATTTAAGTATATTTAAATAAAAGTTATCTTAATTTGGTAGTACCTACCAACTAAGGGTCAGGAAGTTCGAGTTTAGAATTTCATACAGTCATCATGGTAATATAATATCTCTGTTTGAATCAGCTTTGTTAGATACAGGTTTAAGTCATTTACTGCTTTAAAACAAGCAAAATTATATATTTTTATTTTTCCCTACCAAAAGGCAGTCATTATAAGGATTTTCTAGGCTTTGGAAGTAGTGTGAGTCTGGGTACAAAGATTAAAAGGCATAGAAATTTAACCTTTTTAGGACAGCGATTTCTTCATTTTTTTGTCCTATCTAGTTCCTAGACTCATACAGTCCCTGGCACATTATAAACATTTAATAAATGCTTGTTGAATTAAATGGAAATTGTAGTCTTGTTTCGTCCACTTTTGTAGTACTGTGTTTAGTTTTGATTACAATAAAAAGGTCAACAAACTGAAGAACATCAAGTTAAGATAGTGACAGTGTTTAGTTTTGATTACAATAAAAAGGTCAACAAACTGAAGAACATCAAGTTAAGATAGTGACAGAAATTAAAACTTAAGTATTATAAGGAATGACTGAAGAAACTGGGTATTTTTGTCTGGGGAAATGAGGTGAAGTTGTGGGTGTGGGAGGGAAATAAGATTGTTGTCTTGAAAGTTTTCTGATTGAAGGGAGTATTTAACTAAGAACCAACCAGTGCAAGAAAATGAAGGGAACCATCCAAGATGGCAAAGTAGGAACAAACAGTCTAATTCAGCTCTCCCCCAACAAATATTCCATAAAGATCTAGAAAATGCACCAGTCATCAGTATTCAAGCTGACTCTGTTAAGAGAGTGTGCTTACCTATGACTTCACTTCATTATAGAAGTCTTGAAGAAAGAAAATATCCAAGAACAAACCCCAATTTCTGGGGTCTCATTTTTGAATGATAAATTATCTTCCAATCCTCTTTGCTTCCCTTAGAAATGCAGTACAAGCAAATGCCAGTCAACACAGGTCAGAGTATTTCTGGATGATTCTGAAAACATTTTATCTCATAATCTTTGCATCTTGTCAAATCCTCATGTTTCTCCTATTCGTATTTGGTCAGTCATAGAATGAAAAACCTAGAGCAAGAGATCTTTAGTCTTGCATATATGGATACCCCCCTCTAACCTCCCCCCAAACAAAAGTTCAGTGTGTAAATACTAAATCTGTAAACCTGAAAAATAAAAAAATAGCATTTTAATTAAAAAAAAAATTGTCATTACAGATCATTTATAAAGTATGTCTTGGTGTATACTATGCTATGTGCAGTTTTTTGTGGCATTCTAATTACAAAATTTTATCTAAAGGAACAGAATATACTCAATTTTTAAATGTAAATATTGCCTCTTCATTTTCACTAACCTTTTATTTCATTTGTATTCCTATGTATTTTATTTTATATGTTTAAAAACATTATTCTGAGAAGTACTCTATAGGCTTCCCCAAATTGCCAAAGGGGTGAACTGTTGGCTTCCTTTATTGTCGATCCATCTATACAGTCTGTCTCAATTTTACATTGTTGGGCAAACACTGTAGGCTATTTATTCAGATTCATGTTGTAATCTAGGTTATAGGTGTCAGCTTGATCTTTTTGTGCATATGGATAGGCCTAATTCCTTTGAGTGGTTACAGATGTCTTCCTAGAAAAATAAAAGGAAACTGAAAAGTGGGGTTAGGGATACCCTCCATTCAGAGGGACATAGAATGGTGATGGGGTGGAGTACCAAGGCCAATGGGATATGTTAGAAAACCGTAATTCAGTGTTTCTGTCATTACTGAACCCTGTTGCTAATTTTTCCATTTTGCTAATCTGTGTTTAGAGGAGTATCATGAGAGACAAAAGAAAAGGACCATCTTTCTTAAAGATAGTTCTTTTTGGGGGAAGCTAGGTGGCACAGTGAATGGAATACTGATCCTGGAGTCAAAAGGACCTGAGTTCAAATCCAGCCTCAGACACTTAAGATTTACTAGCTCTATGACTTGGGGCAAGTCACTTAATCCCAACTGCTCTGCCTTCCCCCCTCTAAAAAGACCAAAAAAAAAAGATAGTTCTTTATTCTTTAATTTCTATACCTTTCAGAAAACTTTAATGGTCTCCTCTGGGCCCATCTACAACAATGCAAAACAAAATACTGCTGGGAAAATGTGAATTGTTATGTCTTGTTTAACACCAACAATACAAATTTTTTTCAATAGTACTAGGTTGACTTATAAGCCAAACACAGACAGAAAAAAGTGCTGATGTCCAAATATGTTTTATTTAATCTTCTGTGAGACTGATAGGCATTTTAAGATCAGCAAAATAAATCCTAATTTTATTATGTAAAAATCGTTTATGTTCATATAAAGTCCTATGTGCAGAGCTAGCATGTTAGCTTGACTCAATAATATCCCTTTCCTAATACATTTTTTATAAGTGATCCTTGTCTAAACACAACTGATACTGTCTGAAACAGAAGTTCATACTAAGCATTTAGTGAGCTGCTTTATAATAAGATAGTAATATTTTATATTTTAAAAAGTCAAAGAACCTATTTGGTCATCCACTGCAATCCATACAAGAAAGGAATTCTAGACAGGTATCTTTATTCCCAAGATACTTCATAAACCTGAAGGCTATTACCATCCCTCTACCTCCACCTTGCAGCTTTCCCTTTCCCAGATAAAATATCTACATTTCCTTCAATAGAACATTTAATGTAACGGTTTTCAGTCTTCTCAGGATCAACATTGCCCTCTTCTAGATATGCTCCAATATTAATTCAACTTAGTGCTAGCTATTTGTTACAGTCAAAGTCCCTATGTGTAAGATTCAGAAGACTTCTAAAATTTTAGTTGTTTTGTAAGCATGGATTCAGAAGTAGCATTTTGCCTCATGATGTTTGTTTCTATAGACTCATTTTTAAAAGAAATTGATACCTTTTTATTTTTAGATCATATTCACTTCTGAATATGTTCATTCTAGAGAGCCTAGTGAGAGAGATGTTTTTATAGAGAAAAAAGCTCATTAAAATCAATCAAAACATTAGCCATGTGTGACAGTATGGCAGATATTCCATGACCAAAGTCCTCTACTTCTCCATTGACAGGAGAGAGGTACATTTTCTCAACTTTTTTCTAGGGACAGATTTGGTCACTTTACCTAGCATTACCCAGCATTACCCATTGTGGTCATTGTGTTTATTTTCCAGTTTCTGCTTACTTTACTCTGTATTAATTCATATGAGTCTTGTTTCATTCCTCTGAATTCTTCATGATTATCTTTCTCAAAGCACAGGAATGTCCTATTACATTTATGGATCACATTTTGTTTGACTGTTCCTCAAAATGAACACCTATTTTATTTCCAAGACTTTGATACCAGAAAAAGAGGTGCTGCTATGAATATTTAGGTATATATGAGACATATATGGTTATGAGATCTCTGTGTCAAAGGGTATGGAAATTTTAGGAACTCTTAGCATAAGTCCATAATGATTTCCAGAATGGTTGGATTAATTCACAACTCCAAAGTATGTATAAGTGCAGTCTCTACAGTATTGCCTGTATCCATTCTTTTTCATCTTTGCAAATTTACTGTAAGAGCAGTGAAACGTTTAAAATTGTTTGGAATTTTTCTATTGGAATTTTTCTTTGTTATTAGTCAATTGGAGCAATTTTTACGCAGTTATCAGTTTGATATTGTCAGTTCTTCATTTGAGAATGTTGCCTTATATCCTTAGGTAACTTATAAGTTGGTCTTATATATTTAGGTTGATTCTGTGTGTGTGTATTTATATCTTAGATATTATACTCTTATCAAAGATATTTGATGCAGAATTTTTTCCCCAACTGAGTTTTTCCCTTCTTATCCTAGCTGTTTTGATATTGTTTTTACAAAAGCTTTTCAATTTCACGTCATGATAATTTTCTGTTTTCTCTTTTGTAGTTTCTTTACTTTGCTTAAGAATTCTCCTAGCCATAGCTGTAAAAGATGCTTCTTTTATCTACTTTCCTGCAATTTTTATGATGTCACTTATGTTAGTATTCACTTATTTATATTGTGGTGTATGATATAAGATGCTAGTCTAAAATCATTTTTTGCTACACCGCTTTTTAGTTTTCCAAGCAATACCATAAGCTCTCCCCCAAGATATTTTATGTTTTTAGGTTTATTGCACACAAGAAACTTAACCTAGTTTGAAAAGTTAAATAGCCTTTTTTAAAAATTAAATAATATTCATTCAACAACTATGGATCAAATTCTTGCTACATATAAAACATAAAGCTGTTGGAAATTTGAAGATAACA
The DNA here is from genome assembly GCA_028646575.1 of Pseudocheirus occidentalis. NCBI lineage: Eukaryota > Metazoa > Chordata > Mammalia > Diprotodontia > Pseudocheiridae > Pseudocheirus > Pseudocheirus occidentalis. The sequence goes on from JAQQSW010000086.1 coordinate 48,237, forward strand.
AAAACCTGTTTCATACCCTCTGTTAGGTTATAATTTGTTAAATTTTGTACCAATATCAGAGTCAGTACTTTCTTTTTTTTTCTTTTTTTTTGCCTTTTTTAAACTTTATTTTTGTTTTCTTGTTTACATTATTCATTTTCATTACATTTTTGCATTACAGATTTTCTCCCCATCTTGCCCCTGCCCCACCCCTAAAACAGCAATCCCACTGTAAAGCCCCTCCCCTGCTTTGCTCTCTTATTTTCTGGTAGGGCAGGGAGGGTCTCCTTATCCCAGCCCCTGTATATCTTAATTCCTAGTTGCAGGTATTACAGAACTTTAAATTCTAGATTTTTTCGATTCCTCCCTTGTCCCCA
>JAQQSW010000086.1:49092-64518 GCA_028646575.1 Pseudocheirus occidentalis
TTGTAGGGAAACTAGGTGATTCCTTTGTTAAGTGAGTGATTGGATCTCTGATTAGATTGATTGAATCTTTAAGTGTTAACTTAACAACAGTATTCCCCCAGACCACCAAGCATCTCCTATGGAGAGGCCAGCCATCTACACCAACTGCCATCTAACTTCTGCCCATGTACTCAACAAGCCAACTAGCTGAAAATCAGGGAACCTTGAGGGAGAGACAGGAAGCAGCATGTGCCAGGCTAATAAATCTACCATCATCTCTCTGCAGACACCAGTGGAACTAGCTTATGATCCTGAACCCCACAGTTTTTGAGATAGCATTGTTGCTAGTGACATCATTCTGGGAAGCAGCTGGAGAGCCACAGCTCCTGAAGGCCCACAAATGAAATTCCGAAGTTCTTCATTCTTAACACTTTTACATAGATCAAACTGGAAACAGACACATTTTATTATTGGAAATGATACTAAACAAGAACCATTACCATCTACTTTGCTGCTGCTTCCTAAGGACTGAGCATTGTCTCCTCCATGAGAAAATCAGCTCCTTGAGAGTAGGAGTTGTTTTACTTTTCTATTTGTATCCCAGTGCTTTTTAATTATAATATGCTTAACAAATGCTTCATTCATTAATTAGGCATTCTTTCATACCTTATTCTCAGTACCGTTGTCTCCTAAATAATTTTCTTATGACATATTGTGGATAAAGGGCCACTCTTTGTTAATTTTTTTCCTTAAAAGCAGACAGAAAATTGAAAAGTAGAATAAGGGATTTCATTTGAAAGTAGGATGTTTTCATATTGTTGCCTTAAAGCTTTGTTGCATACAATAGCTTCTTTTTCCAATTTATTTATTTGAAAGATCTTTATTGATGTATAGTCATTGGTTCTTTGAAACTTCCTTACAGGGAGTTGTTAGAAAGTTATTTTGAAAACAAAAGCTTCTACCCCTTTGTCTTTGTAATCTGACCTGCCCATATTAGATGGGCTCTTTTTATATTTTTCTTTTTTTCAGTAATATAATCTTGTGTTTGAAGAGAAATAAGAAAAGGTTCTTGTTTTATGAGTCAGCATGTGAGGAAAAAATTGGGAAGGATGCCTAAAGTAAAGAAAAAAATGGAAAGAAGGGAGTAGGGAAAAAAGCAGGGGAAGAAACAAATGTGTTAATCCTTCCTTTTAAAGATGTTGGGAAATATTTGAAGTTTAGAGTTGTGAGGGACAGAATGACTAAGTAGTAAAAATTTTTCCTATTTGACGAAAGAGGGATCCATTGCTTGTTGTTATTAGATGTGAGACTTGAGGTTTAAGGCACAATTTTAGAGTTATAAGGGAGCTTAAAGATAGTCTACTCTAGCCCTATCATTTACAGATATGGAAACCTAAGAACCAGAGTGGTTAAATAGCATCCCCAAAACCACACAGTTAATAATTATCAGAGGTAAGATTAGAATGGATGTTTCCTAATTCATGATTTCATATTCTTTATTTCTCTTGTAGTTTTGTTTTTTATAGGTAATTAGATTCAATGATTTTTCCCACTGCCTGCCTTTGAGAAGTTATTGGTGATGATTTTCAAATTATAAAAATGTCATATAGTCATAATATGCTAACCACCAATTTCTGTTTTAGAGGGATCAGAATATTTTTTCCCCCTGATGTCCTTTGAAAAGTATTTAAAAATTTTTATTTTATAATACCAACCATACTTTTGCTTTTGACTATATTACAGGTGCTAAGTTATTTTCACCATCAAAAAAAAATTCGTCAAGGAGTAGAAGAAATGTTATATAGATTGTATAAACCTATTCTTTGGAGAGGATTAAAGGTAATCCACCTTTTAATTTGTATGAACATGTTTTACATATGTCAATTGTGCCCCTTAATTTGTAATACTTTAATTAAAAATGTATGAAAGGTAGTTTTGATCAGGTAAATTTCTTTGAATTTTTTTGTCAAAATAAAATCATTAGAAGCTGAATCACATGGTAAATTTATAGAATGATTTTCCCCAGGTCCTCTTTCCATAATCTCTTAAGCTCCAGTTCCACATTACCAACTGCCTTTTGGACTTTTTGAACTGGTTTTGCCATATAGGAAACCGAACAAGTCCAAAATGACATTTGTTATTCTCCCCCATGCCTCATACCATTCCCCAAACTTGATCCTCTTCTGAACTTCCTTTTTATCATAGAAACAGAGCTAGTATTAAATTTAGATTTGTTGATCCAGTGGTTCTCAACTTTCCTAATGCCGTGACCCTTTAATACAGTTCCTCATGTTGTGGTGACCCCCCCCCAACCATAAAATTATTTTCTTTGCTACTTCTTACAGCTAAAACTGTAATTTTGCTAATGTTACGAATCATAATGTAAATATCTGATATGTAGGATGTGTTTTCATTGTTACAGACTGAACATAAACCACAGGTTGAGAACCACTGCTCTAGACTATACCCCATTGGTACCCTTTGAAATAGTTATATAAGTTTACTACATAAAGTAGCATTTATTTTGAAGATGTATTTTAAGCTCATTTTAATATTTTCAGTTACCTACATTTCATATCGTGCTTATTAAGTTCTTGTTTTATTTTTTTTTCCCACCAGACATGTGATTACATTGGTCTACTAGGGGATTATATGGCCTAGCCAGTGGCAAAATAGAAAAGGAATTGGTTTTTTTTTTTCTTTTGCTAATAAACTTTAGGATCTTGAACAGTTAGCCTCACGGACCTTAAATTTAATCTTAAATCTTTTCATCTGTATAATAAGGTTGTTGAACTAGAAGATCTCTGAAGTTTTTTCTACCCCCAAAATTCAGCTTTTGACTATGCATTGTTATTCTCTGAATCATCTCTAGTCTTCTAAATTATTTTTTTGAGGTACCACGCCAGGATTGTTTAAGATTTTCCATATTGGTATATATATATATATTGGTACATATATTATATAATATAATTGGTACATATATAATATGTATATTGGTACAATGCTTTTGTAGAAGGGTAGACTAATATTTTTTTCCCCAAATTTTATTAGGGTGAATCATTTTCTGATAGCTTTATAAACCAGTTTCTGAATATAGGAATATATGCACAAAATCTCCTTCGGGGAGTGTGGTTTATTTGGACTTACTGAGTCTCTAAACAATACTGATATCTCTCTAATCAAGAGGGTGAAAATTCTGGTTTCTGACCATTAAACTTGTAATATTATCATTTTTCTTTTTAACAAAAGATGTGCTTTGTGTAGCCTTATAGGAAAAATTATGACTTTTTGAATGAAAAAATCCCAAATTAAAAAATACCTCCCAAATTTGCTTTCCTAGTTCTGATACTGCTCTTTGCTGTGGATGACTATAGGATGAGTAGGCCTGGATCAGAAGAAAAACATTGTAGTTAGGATGAACAAAATTCATTTTTCATTATTCTTGAAGGCAGTTGTCAGACATCTTCATTTTTTAACTTGACCCCAGAACATTAAACATGCGATAATCCTTAATCAATCAGCAATCATTTATTAAGTACCTATTCTGTATACATTTTTTTCTGTCCTCAAGGATCTGATATGTGAGACATGCACATATTGATTATATGTAAATATTATATGTAAATATGAATATACACAGAATTGATCCATGTGGTGTTTAATGGTAGAGGGAAATTAGCAGATTAGTAATATATAGTCTTTCATCATCAAAAAAAGATATGCCTAGTTTTTCACACTTAATTAAAGTATTTCAGCTGAGTTTTCCTTTTGATTATTAAATCATATACTTTTTTCTTTATTGAATAGGCCAGAAATCCTGAAATTCGATCAAATGCAGCACTGTTATTTGTTGAAGCATTTCCCGTTAGAGATCCTAACCTTAATAATGTAGACATGGATAATGAAATTCAGAAACAGTTTGAAGAACTTTATGTAAGTTTTACAAAGTTGAAGTGTAACTGTGTAAATTTTACAACATAAATTATTTCCTTTTACTGTTGTGATCAGACTGTTCCTGGGTGTGTTCCTAAACATGTCTTGTTCTTTACTGGTTTTTTGCTTTTCTTCATTCTTTGCCTTGTTCCTGGAATGAAAACTATTTGTACTTTAGAGTTTAGTTCATTCCGCATGTCATCTATGAGAGTCTTTCCTAAAAACTCTGACCCATTTCATGAACTTCTGCAGAGTATTTGTGGGTTTTGTTTTCTTTTCAACCACATTGTTATAAGATTCTCAGTCAACTGATTAACATTTATTAAGTATCTAGTATATGCCTTGCACTGTTCTGGGTGCTGGGGATACAGTTGCAAAGAATGAAACAGTTCCTGCCTGAAGAGCTTACATTCTAATGGGGAAGGCAGCAGGGATTTATACCATTATATGTGGACTAAATATGAAATAAATAACTATAAATGCATACAAAGTAGATAATTTTGTTGGGAAGGCACTAGCATCAGGTGCGATCAGGGTAGGCTTCTCATAAAAGGTGCTGCTTGAGCTGCTTCATAAATGAAGATGGCAATTCTGTTAGTTAGAAGTGAGACAGGAACCCATTCCCAGTATATAGAATGTCCAGTGCATAGGCATGGAGATGGGACATAGAGTATATTGTATGAATTACAGAGAACGTCAGTTTGACTGGATTACAGAGTACAGGTGGAGAAATAATGTCTACTTAGACTGGAAAGATAGGTTTAAAAGCTAAGTAATGGGTTTTATATTTTATATTAGAGATGATAGGTAGCCACTGGAAGTGAATGAATAAGATAATGACATAACCATACCCACTTGTAAGGAAAATTTGGCAGCCATATGTAGGATTGGTTGGAGTGGGGAGAGACTTGAGGCAGGTAGACCAGTTAGGAGGTTAGTATAATAATCTAGGTGAGAAACCTGACTTTAGTTAGTAGCTATGTGATTGAGAGAAGGAATTGAATGTGAGAGATGTTAGAGCTATAGAAATGGCAAAATTTCGTGAACCAACTCAAGTCAAAAGAATTTATTGAATATTTTTGTTTCAGGCACTGTGCTAAATACTTGAAATACAGAGAAAGGCAAAAATAATCCCCATTCACAAGAAGCTCTTAAATTAATGGGGGGAGACAGTATGCAAACAAATGTGTACAAACAGGATAACTTGGAGGTAATCTCAGAGAGAAGGCACTTGCATTAAGAAAGAAGAACCTTCTTGTAGACTTAAAGGAAGTCAGGGAAGTCTGGAGATGAGGAGGCAAAGGGAGAGCATTCCAGGTATGGGGGACGGTATGTAAAAATGTGTGAAGTATTTTGTGCAAGGAACAGCAAGGAGACCAATGTAACTGGATCATAGAGTACTTGGAGATGTCAGGTCTATGAAGGATTCTTTAAAAAGAGTTAATGGTAAGTGACTGGAATTTATTAATCAAGGACTTGAGCTTTAGGATAGTAACTTTGATGGCCAAGTGGAGGATGGGTTGGAATGGGGAGACACTGGAGACAAGGAGAGCAATGACCCATGCAGTGTACAGGTGTGAAGTGATGAAAGCCTGCACCAGGGTGGTGGCAGTGTCAGAAGAAAGAAGGAAATGGTTAAGAGAGATGTTGCAGAAGTAAAATTGAGAAGATTTGGCAACAGATTGAATTGGGGAGGGAAGGATGAGATAAAGTGGAGAGTTGAAGATGATACCTGAATTAAGAGCCTTGCTAAGTTGGAGGATAGTTAGGTCCTTGTTAGTCATAGTGAAATTGGGAAGAGGGGGGAGTTTTTAGGGAAAGGCAATGAGTTCATTTTTATACATGTTGAGTTTGAGGCATCTGTGACATCCAATGAAGATGTCTAATAGACAAAAGTTGGAAATCCAAGACTAGAAGTCAGGGGAGAGATTAGTATTGGGTAAATAGGTCTTAGAATCATCTATATCGAGATGACAGTTGAATCTAATAGGAGTTGATGAGATTACCAAGTAAAATCACATAGAGGAGAAAAGAGAATACGACCCAAGACAGAGCTTTGGACGATACCTGTGAGTATTTCTTTTGAGACTTTGAACATCAGATAGGTAGAAGGAAGACTGGGAACAAGCAGTGTAGTGAAAGCATAGAGAGAAGAGAGTAACAAGGAGAAGAGATTATCAGAGGTTGTTGATTCAGGAAGAAGGAGAATTGAGACAAGGCTATTAAATTTATTTGGCAGTTCAGATCATCTTAACTTTGGAGAGATCACCTTCAGTTGAATAATCAAGTTAGAAACTAGACTTTGTAGAGTTAACAGAGTGAGAAGAAAAAAGGAAACGCAGGCATTGGTTGTAGATGGCCTTCTTAAGGAGTCTGGCTAGCCATAAAAGGGAGGAAAGATATCTCATTAGAGATAGATGCATTTTTGAGGATGGGGGAAGCAAGGCATGTTTGTAGACTACTGTAGGAAAGTAACCATTAGACAGGGAAGAATTGAAGATAAGTGAGAGAGTGTGGGTTATAGAGGGGACAATCTGCTGGAGACCACAGGATAGAATCAAACCACTTAAGTTTGTAGAGGTTTTTGCCTTGGTTAAAAAAGGGCCTACTTTTTCATGTGGGATAGGGATTGGGTAGGAGTAATAATCTTAATCCTTTCCTCTGCAGATTATGGTGATTTTTCCTTAAAATGCATTGAGAATTTTTTCCATACTTGACTGGGGGAGGGTGAAGAGGGATAAAGTCTCAAGACTGTTGTTATTCCCTTATCACTTGAATATAAAGCATCCTACAGGACTAGGGGTGAGGGTTGAGGGAAAGTCTTAGATGTTTAACTGATGAATTATAAATTAACTCTAGGTGTTTTCATTTTCTGTCTTTGTTGAATTGTCTTTCTGCTATTCCTAAGTAAATCTTTTGTTAACTATTGAATAACCTACAGATGACTTGTTTTTATTGAACCTAAACTACCCTAGAACAGACCCATCCCCAAATCACTTGTTCATGGGGAGGGCTTTGACTTAGCAAGAAGAAATATCTCTTCATATGAGACAGGAGTGAAGGAGAACATAGCAGAAGGTATCTGAGTGATGTGAAATGAGAAGGTGAAAAGAAGGGGCTCTTGGTAGATGGTCTCAGTTTTTTCAATAAAATATGAGGTGGGAGGGAGAGCCAGGGGTAGTTTGAGGAAAGATGGAAAGGTTTGGAAAAGCTGTGGTTAGTGGAATGGTGAATCAGTTAGGGAGGTATGCAAGGATTGATTTACCATAGTAAGAATCTAGTTGAAATTGCATAACATAAATTTTAGTGGATACATTCTGCAGGGTTTCATGGTTTTCTCTACTTTGCAACTGGATTTATGGGATGAGTGAAAGTGAGGAGGATAATGCTGAGAGTACGGACCTGGGAGACTACATGTTGCCTTCAGTGAAAATAGAGATATATAGAAGGGGAAGGGAAGAGGAAGATATTGAGTTAAGTTTTGGATGAGTTTGGTGTGTCTTTTATCTTAGGATGGGGTACTAAGAACTTTAGAACCTCATGGTTTCTCCAAGTCTGAGTGTTGCTGTGCTGATTACTACCTGCTGTCCCTCCCTGGGACTTTCAAGGTCTACACTTTGGGGCTTTTTGACCACTGGGGCTTTCTCAGAGAACTCTCTATTCTTCCTGCTTCTGGTCACAGTTCCTTGCAGGCTACTTGTATCCCTGGCCCATTTCTGGTCACAGTGGGTAACTGCGTTGTTCTGGTTTTGACTTTGTTGGCAGTCTTTTTTTCCTGTAGCCTTAGCTGACTCTCTTATGCATTTCTGGGGTGGAAGAAGTCATTAAATGTAATTCTCTTTGGACTTCTTGATCATTTATTGGTTTTGTTATTAACTTGGGGGTTTTGCTAGGATAGGTATGTAGGAACTAGGCGATCTCTCTCTGGTTGAGGTAGCTCTCTTGGCTAGAAACAAAAAACATCAATTTTACCCAGTAAGTGTGGTTGTGAACAAACACTTCCTACAGTTCTGTTCAGTTACCTCTGAATAGGTGCAGAAGAAATGGATGATAGAAATAATCCAGGGTTGGGGTTAGGTATGCTTTGGAACAAGAGGTAAGGGATTTGAGATTAGTGAACAGTATACAGAGTTGAAATTGTAAAGAGAATTAAGTCAGAATCATTTCCTTGTTTTGTCATGTTAGTCCGATAGATATGTTGTGGTACCTCAGAGTTGTTTTGATTTGCATTTCTCTAATCAATAGTGATTTAGAACATTTTTTTCATACGTACGTAGATAGCTTTAATTTCTTCATCTGAAAACTGCCTGTTTATATTCTTGGATCATTTATCAATTGGGGAATGACTTGAAGTACTTTCATTTTTAAAAACCCTTTTGGGGTTGTGTGAATAAGATAGTTTATTCATGTATTCATGCTATTAGTGATATAGAATGGAAAAAAATATACAAATGAGTTTAGGAGACTATTAGTAAAAATAATTTGAAAACTAGTCTGACTTACATGTACAGTATAAATTATCAGAAATTACTTGTTAGGTTCTTAGAGTCATCTATATGAATGATATAAGCTTTGGTTTGGTCATCTGTGGAAATTTTTCAATATCATCTTGTTGACTATCAGGAGAATGTTAGAAATATGTGCCTTATACAACTTGTAAATAACTTTATTTCTGGACAAATGAGTTTAGGTTTAACTTGGAGGATAAAGTTTATATTAAGGAATAATCTACATATATAACATCAATACTTTTTTATGACTAATAATAAACGAAATAACTTTGCCTCTCCTAATGCTTAAGTTTCTTATTTCTAAACATCCTTTCCTAATGGCATTAAAAGCACCATGTAATAATTTTGATACTATTAGATTTGCTAGCTGTAGATACTCAGTAAATGAGAAAATTTTCTGACTATGAAAGTCTTTTGTATTTATGTAATACCTACATGTTTATAATGTACTGTATATTTGCTTTTGTTTTACATCTTTTTAAAAATCCTTGAAGACATTATCCTAATGGCATTAACTATAGCACTTCAGGGTTTTTTTTTTTAATCAGAGTTAAAATTTTATTTTGTATGCTGCATTTTGTGACTTTATAAATAAACCTTGCCATAGTTTGTGTCTGTAATGGATGAAGGTGACATTAGGCTGGTCTGATTCACCCAAGGTCATGCTAATAGTTTATAAATGTCAGGACTAGTTAATATTAATGAAAATAACTAATATTTTATATAGCACTTTTAGGTTTTCATTGAAGTGTTTTCTTCACAGCACCCCTTTGAGGAAGTAAAGGTGTTTTCCCTTTATACAGATAGGAAAACTGGAATTCGAAGAGGTTAAGTAGAGAGACAACATAGTAAAATGGACAGAGTACTAGATATGGAATGGGATAGATAATTTGAGTTCTAATCCTGTTTTTTTCACTTAATAACTGACATTGAACAAGTCATTTAATTTAAGTTCTCTGGGCCTCAGAACCAACCTATTCCATAGTCTTGCTTTTGGTTATGTTCATCTAGATATTTGTAGGCTCTGGGTTTGAATCCTTCTCTTTGACATTTGCTATCTTTGAGGCTATGGACAAGTCACTTAATCTGAACCACAATTTTCTTACATATTAATTAGAGATATTAATATCAGCAATATTTACCACTTGGGGTTTTTGTTAAAAATCAGATGAGGTAGCATATGTAAAACGCATTGCAAACTTTAAAGTAATGTAAATGGGACTTAGCTGTCTTCCTTTAAGGCTACTTGCATCCCACCTTTTATAAGTTATGTTTTGTTACCTCCTCCTACTTGTGTCTTCTCTCTGAGATTAATTTGCAGTTACACTGGATAGATCTTGTATATAAATAGTTGTTTGTATGCTGTCTCCTCCTAAATGTGAGTCCTAGAGAGAGGGGACTGTATTTTTGCCTTTCTTTGTATCTCTAGTGCTTAGCACTAGTGATATATAGTGAGTATACAATAAATATAGTGAGTATGTGATAAATCCTTATTAATGATGATGAGTCATTACTTCAGTGACATGAAGTATTCTATTATTATTTTTAAGTTGTATTTTTCCTTTTAGAGGATCAAAAAATAATAGTTAATCAAGTATTAACATAATAAAGGAAAAGAATGGCAGAATATATTGGGCTTATGCATTTATTAAGCAGTTACTACGTCAGGCATAGTAATTACAGACTAGGAAGACAAGGGTACAGTTAAACAGTTCTTGTCTTCAGATGACATTTTATTTGTGGGAAACAATTCATATACATATAAGAAAACACAAATTATATGCAAAATTATTTCCTAGGCATTGGAAGGCTATTTGTTTACAATAGAATGAGATTCTAGAGGGAACAATAAAAGGGAAGATTGGGAGATAGGTATGGTGGGATGGAAATAATGTGGATGGCTGTGAAGCAGAGAGAAGTTGTATTCAAGAAAGGGAGCTTCATCCAAGACAGCCAATAACTAAGTTCATGGGACCCTGAATGGTGAGTGGAAGAAGAGAGGATTGGGAGATATGTGATTACAGAACAAACATCCATTCTCTGTATTTTCCTGATTGTCAAGGCTGACCTCAATGTAATCCTGGATTTAGGCTGATTATAGTGAGGTATCTTTGAGATATTTACCTTTTATTGGGCCAGCTCTGCCTTGGTCTCACTATAGATTCTCTCTCCAGGGGAAGGATAAGGGGTGGGAAGATTTGCTGAGCAGAAATACAGCCCCTGGACTTACGTTATGGTTAAGACAGGGGGTCTTGGGTCTCGAACCAGACTGGTTATAGAGGGGTAAAGCATTTTTGAGGTACTAAGTGCCTTATAATAAAGCCTCTATTTTCTTTTTTTGACTGTTACAGAATCTTCTGGAAGATCCATATCCATTGGTCCGTTCAACAGGAATTCTTGGTGTTTGTAAAATTACTTCAAAATACTGGGAAATGATGCCTCCAGTCATACTTACTGACCTTCTAAGGAAAGTAATTGGAGACCTAGCTTTTGATACAAGTTCAGCTGATGTTCGCTGCTCTGTTTTTAAGGTAATAGTTTTGAAAGCAACACCATCATTATTAAATTAATATAATTTCCCCTCTATATCTATTTTAAACAGGGCAGTTTTGCCATTCTAATTTCATAATACTTTAGTCCTTCAAAAGATCCCATTATTTTATCATTGTGAATACTCCTCTTAACCTTGTAGATCATACACTTCCCATGCCTTAGATTTCATGAATTATGGTAATCAAAAAAATCAGTCACCTACTGGCCAGCTCTTTGATGAATGAATTTAGCTTTTACTAAATTGACAGACATTTTCATTTGAAGACTTTTCCCATCTGAAAAATTAAGGAGTTGAACAATACTTTCTAGTTCTAAATCTATGCTCCTGTGATTCTGTGCCGTTTAAATGGAATATTTCCGATCTGTAGGACAACAGATGAAGACCAAGGATTGGAAATTTCAAGGAAGCAGATTATGTTAAATTTAAGAAAACCTTAAGGGTTAAATCTATATGAAAATGAAATAGACCAGTGGTTCTCAGCCTTCCTAATTCCGCGACCCTTTAATACTCATTATGATTAGCAGAAACACGTGTTTTCCAATGGTCTTAGGTGACTCCTGTGACCCCTGTGAAAGAGTCGTTCGACCCCCAAAGGGCTCGCAGCCCACAGGTTGAGAACCTCTGAAATAGACTATCTTTTTAGGTTTTAGAACTGGAAGGAATTGTAGAGAACTCCTGCTCCAGATCTCTAATTTTCAAATAAAAAAACTGAGGTTGTTACCTATCCAAAATTATAAGATACTAAGTTCTTAGCAGAAGTCTCAAAACAGAGGTTGGAAATTGTAGAGGATTAGATTAAATAGCATCTAAAATTCTTTCCAAGTCTAGGATTCTGTATATCTGTAATTTAGCATAATAATTCTGATAATAATTTGAATTTTTTTTTCTTATTTGGCCTTCTTGTAGAATTTTCCTTTTTTGAAGAGTATTTTGTTGTTTTGTTGTAGTGTTTGCCGATAATTTTGGACAATAGACTAAGCCACCCATTACTAGAACAGCTTCTACCAACTCTAAAAAACGGTCTCCATGACAATTCTGAAAAAGTGAGAGTAGCTTTTGTTGATCTGCTTCTGAAAATTAAAGCTGTCAGGGCTGCAAAGGTAAGATAAATATAACTTGCTTAAGATAATTCAGAAGATAAATTTTATGAGACTTATCAATATTTTACAAAACATAAAAGTCAGTGGAACTTCATGTAATATGTTAGTATTCCTAGTCCAAATATTTAACTACCTTCTTAGTTTAAACAGATGAATCGCTTTTTATTTTGCCAATTATTTTGGGTCTTTGGAGGAATGTTTGAATCTACTGTTTTGATGGTTCTAGATAGATTATGAATTAACTTTCAGTTCAATTAAATTAACATTTATTAATCACCTACTACTACATGTAAGGCACTGTGCTTCATTCTGAAGATTGGAATTAGGGCTTGGACCTGTGATTTCATTATTATAGGGAACTCCCAGGTAAGTAAACTTTCTCTGCAAATTCAGGTTTACAACTTAGAGTTTTAGAGCAGAGGTTTCAGACCCCTGGCAGTATACAGGCCTCTAACACTCCTGAGTGTACTCTAAGCCGGATTAAAATTAACTCAGAAATATTTAACAAAACAGATAATGATAGAGTAAAATATAGATAATTGTGGCTTTCAAGGTCATTGTGCTCCAGCCAGGATCCTCTATTTGAGTTTGATGCCAGTGGTCTCAGAGTTGCAGAGATCAAGTTACTGTCCAGCCTCACACAATTTTTATGTGTCAGAGATGGAACTTGAACCCAAGTCTTCTGGCTTTAAGGCCAGCTCTTTTTCTTTTTTTTTTTTTTCTTTTACCTGAAAGGTGTTTTATTTTGGCCAGCTCTCTTTTTGTTGTGCTGTACTGCTTCTCATGCCGGGGGATAAGAAGACAAAAATAAAACAAGTCCCTGTCTTCAAATCTTACTGGAAGTAGGGGACAGTTAAATATAGTGCAAGGAAAATTGAAGTGGGAGAGAACACTCACAGCTGAGGTATCAGGCAAGACAGAACTGGATATGACACTTCATTTGAGCCTTGAAGGAAGACAAAGATTATGAGAAGTGGCTGTGAGGAGGGAGTAGATGATTGTGGAAGGAGCTAAGAAGGAAAGAAGCTAATTTTTTAACCAATCTGTAATAGGGATGGAAATTTGAAGATCTTTCCTGCCCCTTAATAGACCCAGGGGGGAGTTTGAAGACATCCCCTGCTTTAAAAGTAAACTCTGCCCCGTAAAAGGCTGAATGTAATCACATGGAGCCTATGATGGAGGGAATTTGCCAAAGGGTGCACCAGAGCTCACACGAAGCTTCCCTGCTGTGAAGATAAACTCTGCCCCCTGAGAGGCTGAATGTGGTCACATGGAGCCTGTGATGGGAAGAGTTTTGCTGAAGGGGAACAGAGCCAACAAGAAGCTGGTGTTCAGAGCTAGCCAGAGGGTGGGGGACAGAGGTGCTCAGGCAAGGAGATAAGAGTTTTTTGAGTAAATATTGAACTTGTATTGGTTTGTGGGAAGGCTAAAGGATGGCATGGCTCTTAGTGTTATTATGGCTTCTGAATATCTTTGATACTATGATGGAATCGACTTACTGCTTTTGGGATTCTGTTTTCTGGTGTCTAAATAAATCCTTCAGTTCTATTCTTTATCTGGGGAGTTTGGCATATTTTGCGATCAAACATCATGTGATACTTAAAGAGTCATGGGCTTTATCGTGATTGTGGGCGCTGTAAATATTGCATTGTCACTACACCCTCTCAGAAAATTTTATTTTCATTCTCTAAAATTCCAAACTGTTTCATGTTTTACTGTTAAATGAAAAAAAAAATGAAGTATTAAATTTTTAATATTAAATACAGCGACTTCTTTTGAAGTAAAACTTTATCTTGTTTTCTTCATATAGCTGAAAAAAGTAAACATTCCAACAGATTTGTCTTATTGAGAGTTATATGTAGTAGAAAATATTCTATGTGAATGTACCCAATAAAGCTGTCTTCATCATGGCAGATTGTAGCACTTTAAATACCAGCTTTACAATTTTGGTACTTTGAATTTCTGGTTTTAAGTTATGGGCTGGTCTTCTAAGGAAAGGAAAGCTTTGTTTAAATTGACATTTTAAAATAAAATAAATATACTTAAAATATTTGTAAATTATATTCTGTTTGATTAATTTTGAATTTTAAACAAGCTTAAAAGCACTGAGAACAAAATTGAAATTGCAGCTAGTTAGCAGGCATAGCTGCTATCAGATTTTTGAACTAACAGTATATTAAACAGAAAAGCAACTCTAGGGATTTGTAACTACGTATGATATCTTAGGCTTTATAAATAGGAGGCAACATAACATTCAGAGCAATATTTTTTTTTCCGCATACTTCCCCAGACACTTTTTAGAGTGATAAGGGACCTCAGCAACACTATGGTCCAATCTGTAACTAAACAAGAATTTCCTCTAAAGTATACTTGGCAGTTCTTCGTCAGCCTTTACTTAAAGAGCCTCAGTGAAGGGAAACCCACTGTATCCCATGGTAGCTTGTTTATTTTGGAAGGTTCTAATTCTTTGGAAATTTTTCCTTATATTGGGTATAATTCTGTCCTTTTGAAGTTTCGACTCACTGCTCCTAGTTTACTCTAGGATCATTTGCAAAGGAGGAAGAATTAGAGAAACTTGATAAAAATATCTAATTTGAAATATATAGATACTGTTCACAAAATACTGTAAAATTTCACAGTATTTGTTGGCTCTACTAAAGCATTTGTTTTAATAACATCTCCAACAAGGTGTCTACTATGCATAAGTGAAAATTTAAAAAACAGCTTTAAAACCTGTAATGAGATAACTGATGATTTTCATCATTAGTGTAAAATGAATCAAGAAATAAGGAATTATAAACTTGATAAACATCCTGGTAGTGTCATATATTGTTCAAAGTCCCAAACTGAAGGGAAATTCCATATAGACGGTGAAGTCTTCTAGCTTCATGAATGACATTGTACTTGATTGCATCAAGACGTGAGGAGGAAAAAAGTAGAATTTCCTAGTCAGTTTAAATTATTTGCCTTGAATAGCCACTCAGAAAAAAGCAAAAGGGTGAAGACAATTGCCCAGTCTCTCTTTTGCAGGTAAATGGATGTTCTTTAGAGCTCTTCCATCAGTGCTGTGGCTAGCAGAGTCTGGGCCTAGCTACCAGCTGAGTGAAATAAAGGGACAGAGAGAGAGACCTTCTAGCTGAATAAGAAAGAGGGAGAGAGACCAGGTTGTATTCCATAGTCTGTTTATTGCAGACCTATTTCATAGGGAGCTGAAGATAAATGGAAGATACAAGGTTTATATACCCTTAGCAGAATGCAAGGAACCACCCTTCTCTTTCTCTTCCCCAAGGCAAAGCCAATCACTCCTTAAGCTCTTTATCCTGGGACCATGTCCAGAGGCACAAACAGG
>JAQQSW010000086.1:65018-81886 GCA_028646575.1 Pseudocheirus occidentalis
ATTCTGGAACCTGGCAATAACATTTCTAGGAGTTTTCTTTTGGGGATCTTTTTGAAGAGGTGACTGGTGAATTCTTTCAAGTTCTATTTTGCCCTCTGGTTCTAAAACATCAGGGCAATTTTCTTTGAGGATTTCTTGAAGGATGCTTTCCAAGTTCTTTTTTCGGTCATGGGTTTCAGGTAGACCAATAATTTTCAAATTGTCTCTCCTGGATCTATTTTCCAGGTTGGTGGTTTTTTCAAGGAGATATTTCACATTGCTTTCTATTTTTTTCATTTCTTTGTAACAGTTTAATAGTATCTTGGTTTCTCATAAAGTCATTAGCTTCTACTTGCTCCACTCTAATTCTGAAGGCATTATTTTCTTCAGAATGCTTTTGAGATTCTTTTTCCATCTGGGAAATTCGACTTTTTAAGGAATTCTCCTCATTGGCTTTCATGGGCCTCTTTTACCATTTGAGATAATCTATTCTTTAAAGTGTAGTTTTCTTCAGTCAGGTTGTTGACTCTCTTTTCATGATTTTTCTTGCATCATTCTCATTTCTCTTCCCAATTTTTCCTCCACTTCTCTTATTTGGTTTTCAAAGTCCTTTTTCAGTTGATGTATAGCTTCTAGGCATTCTTCAATTGTCTTGGAAGCATTTGGTGTGGGAGTTATGAGTTCTGGGCTCTCTTCTTCCCATTCCATGCTTTGACCCTTTTTATCCATAAAAAAGGATTCTAGAGTTTTACTGGTGTTTTTATTTTGCTTCCTCATCCTCATGTTGGCCAACCAAATAATTGTTTGTTTGTTTGTTTTTGGTCTGTGAAACTCTGCTTCCAAGGGGGGAAGCTCTGTTACAAATCGCTGGGGTTTTCCCAGCTGCCGAGCTATTAGGGGGGTGTTGCAAGTCCCCCCAGCTTTGGCTTGCTGAAAGTGCACCCCAGGACCACCACCCAAGACCATCCAGATCCAGGACACTCAACACAAGAGCACTTGGCCCTGCTCAATCGATTCAGCCCCCTGTGGAGTATGTAGGCCAGGGGCTCTGAAGCAGCCTGGTGGGGGTCCGCTGCTGGTTCCAGCAGTTCCCTTCCCCCACTGCTTCCTTGCCCCAGGGGTAGATTGGCCGAACTGCTTTACCAATCCCGAATTAATTTTCAAAGTTTCACTTTCACTAACCGATCTCTGAGGATTTGAAGATTCCTTTAAGCAGGTGCTTTAGATTTTCTTTGAAGTAGAGGCTTGGGAGGCTCACTCCTCCAGGCTGCCCTGGGGCCTAGTGTGGCCGCTTGAGGTTTTGGGCTGGCCGGGTCTCTGTTCTGCTGTGGGTGGGAGCTGCCCTTGTCCCATCCCGTTCCTCACACCTTGGCAGATGTGGAGGTGCTGGAGGTTGTAGATCTCTCCTGCAGACTGGCTCCGGTGCCCGCTTGGCTCAGCTCAGCCAGGCTGCTTCCCACCGCCGGGCCTGGCTGCCGTGGTCTCGCCTTCAGGCTGTTCCAGCCTCCATTCTCGGCTGCCATGATGAGTCCCTGCTGCCGAGTTGCCTTCAGCGAGAGATGTGTTCTGAGTATTTTTGTGTGAGTCTGAGAGTCCTAGACTTTATCTGGGCTCATAATTTTCTGGGTGATTAGGGTGGCGGTGTGGGAGCTGCGGGACCTTGCTGCTTCTACGCCACCATCCAGAGTCAGTATTTTCAATACAAGTCTAAATAGCCTTTTGAAGAAATAATGTACACTAAAGTACTTTTCTTATGTAATCTGTTAGAACTATGATGATTCTTATGATGTAATGAGATAAGTTCTGCATTTGGAGTCAGAACATCTCAGTTTAAAAACCATCTCTTCGATTTATTAAATGTGTGACCTTGTTCAAGTCATTTAGCGTCTCCTGACTTCAGTGTCCTCATTTGTAAAATGAGATTAGACCAGCTGACCTCTAAATCCCTCCCAGATCTCCCATAATTCTATGATTAAAGCCACATGTATTCCTACTTTGAGACACTTAATCATACTACACTAATAATAAAATCTTTCACACTTTTATAGCTCATCAAGAAATGTTTTTTCAACTTCCTTTGGAAACTCATTCTAGAATTCTACAGTGATCTGCCAGAGCAAAGTAAACAGAGCCAAGAAAATCATATACAAGATAACTATAACAATGTCAATTAAATTACAGGTGCTACAAATAATAAAAAGTGATTATTGGTAAAATTGTAAATAAGCTTTAGCTTTTAAAGAAGAGATGAGATTTTGCAGAGCCAGGGAGACCACAGATGTGGAACTTTTGCACGTATTTCTAGACTTAAAAAATGTACTTTTACTGTCTTTATCTCTGGAACTCTTTTGGCTTTTCCTCCAGGTATTTAGATGTTGTTCTGCTGGTGTATATATGTTAAGTTTTGAAATTAAATTACTGTTCATGGTATCTTTCAGTAAATGTGATTCCCATGTTTTGGCTGTTTTCTGAAATTATGGTTGTTCAACCTGCTTTTTTAGTTCAGTTGAAAAACAATTGATTTAGAGATGGCTAGGTGGTGTGTGGTGCATTGAATAGAGCACTAGCACTGAAGTCAGGAGGACCTGAGTTCAAATTTGGCCTCAGACACTTAACACTTACTAGCCATATGACCTTAGGCAAGTCACTTTACCCCAATTGCCCTGCTCACCCATCTCCAAAAAGCAAAAAACAAAAAAAAGAAAGAAAAATAATTGATTTTGCTCCAACATATTTCATAGTTTGTTTGTTTTAAATAGCATATTGTTGGATTGGTGAATTATTTTTATTTTCATTTTTGTCATCTTTTTCTAATATATGTGGATGGGCTTTTTTTTTTAATGACTTCTTGAAAGATGATATTTAGACTTTTTGTGTATGACTTTCAGGTGGTCTAATTATTCTTACTTCTCCATTATATCTTTTTCAGGTCAATTTTATATATGAAATATCATATATTTTTTTATTTTTAATATCTTTTGACTTTGTTTTAATGTGTCCTATGGAGTATGTCCTATGTCATGGAGTAATTTCTCATTGGGCCATTTCTAATTTTCAAGGAGCCTTGTTACTTGGGTATGGTTTTGTACCTCTTTTTACTGTTATTCTACTTCCAAGTCTTTTTTCCAAATAACTCAAGTTTCTTTTCCTATTTTTTCCTCTAACTTTGCTATTTCACTGAGAATGTTGCTTTTAATCTCTTTTTAAAAACTTTTTTCCTACAAATTTTAATCTTATGGTTAAGCTGTGTTATTCTTTGAGGCTTTGTTTTTTTTAACTATTTTGGAGTTATTTTCTTATGAATTTGTGTATTGGTGATCCCTTGCGTCACTGTGAGTCTTCGTATATTTTTTTGTTCCTATATTCTAACCTTCCTTCCAAGATTGGGACTTTGTTTTAGGGCTAGGCTCTGCACACTTTTTGGCAGGACTGGTGTGGCACTGTATGATGCTGAGTTGACTGCGGTCCTTTCTGTTAGGATCAGAGCTGGACGCCCTAGGCTGTGACTTAGAAAACTCTCTCTCCTGGATTAGAATGAAGTACTGGGGCCCTATTCTATTACCAGTGTGTGACTATGTGATCTCTTCTTATGGGTTAAAGCAATGAATGCTGGTGTTTTTCTGTCTCCAGGATCTGGCTGCAAGACTTCCCTCACCTTGGTTAGAGGAACAGCACCAAAGCCTCTGGGAAACTGTGTCTTATTTTTCTCCTCCAGAGTCAAAGCTTTAGCACTGGGCCCAGTTCATTGCTGTTGTCTGGCTCCAACCTCCCTCACCTGGGTCAGAGAGATAGCACCTGGGTCTGACTCCAGCATTTGGCTCTAACATCTTCTCTCCTGTGTTAGAGAAATAGCTCTGCAGCCCCCTGTATTTGGGAACTGTTAGGTCCCTTCACCTAGGACAGTTCCTCATGTTGTAGTGACTCCCAACCATAAAATTATTTTCGTTGCTACTTCTTAACTATAATTTTGCTACTGTTATGAATTGTAATGTAAATATCTGATATGCAAGATGTATTTTCATTGTTACAAATTGAACATAACCCACAGGTTGAGAACCGCTGACCTAGAATCTAGTAATAGAATTGTGGTTCTGCGCTTGAGTCAAAGATACTAATTCATTACCACTCTGGGTTCAGTGATAGCACTGCAGTCATATTCTGTTCCCCAGAACTGCATGCATGATCCTGACCCTGTCCCACAGTCTCTGCCCTGAATTATTTGTATGTATGTAAAATGTATGATTTCTGCTGGAAAGATGATAATGCTGTGGTTTCTCCTTAGATTTCTCATCACTAATCATGAGGCTGTCTGGGGAGGCAAGCTTCACTGCTTCCTCTTGTCCTGACATCTTGACTAGTCTCTAATCATAATTTAAAATTGAATGGATTAAATAACCCAAATAAAATGAGATTTGCAGAATGGATTACCCTCCCTACCCCAACAATCTGCTGTAGGGGGGAAAAATACACATTGTGGGGTGGGGTGGAGGAGGAAAGGCAAGGCAAGGCATTTGGGATTAAGTGACTTACCTAAGGTCACATAGTAAATGTTAAGTGTCTGAGGCCATATTTGACCTCAGGTCCTTCTGACTCCAGAGCTGGTGCTGTATTCATTGAGCAACCTATCGGTCCCAAGAAATATATTTTTAAAAGATAAAAGATGGATGTAGAATAAAAATATGAAAAGCTCGAACACAGTCTACATTGCATCAGGTGATTTCCAAAAAGTATGAGTTCTGATGTGTTAAAACAAGAATTTACTGTACCCAAATACATAAACATGCATCTTATGTTATATATTTAAAGAAATTACAGAGAGTATGCCAAAATGAATACTAAATACATATGCACCATGTTCCTTATTGCCTGAATCTATAAAAGTTAAATTGCAAAAAGACATAGTAACACAATAATTTTAAGTGATTTCAATGTTCTTTCTCTCAGAACTCAACAGATTATTCTTTCTCAGACTTCAGTTCTGTTCTACCTGCTGCACTTGACACTGTTAATCATCCCTCTTTCCTTATTCCATCAATCTGATTTTTCCTTTTCAGTTTCTTTTGCTGGCTTTTTGTCTGCATCACTCGCCCTACCTGCGAGTGTTCTGCAAAGTTCTGTCCTAACCTTTCTCTTCTTCATCTACACTATCGTCTTGGTCACCTCATCAGCTTAACTGGTCTTAACTGTTAAGATCTATAAATCCATACTCAGTCTCTTCCCAGAGCATGTCATTTAACACCAGTTAATGGACATTTCAAACTGCATGTTCTGTAAAAAGTCTCACTAAAAATGTCTAAAAGTGATCTCATTGTATTTTCCTCAAACCCTCCCTTCTTCCAAACTTTCTTATTTCTGTCAGAGGCACCACCATTTTTCCAGTCTCCCAGCTTTGTGCCATTGTACCTTTGCTCTTTCTCACCTCACATATCTATTCTCTTTTCATATCTGGCTGTTTCTACCTTCACAGCATTTCTCAAAATTACCTCTTTTGTCAATTCACACTGTTACCAACTTCGGTTAGTTACTCATTGCCTCTTGCCTAGATTATTGCAACCACCTCCTAATTGGTACCTGCCTCTTGCCTAGATTATTGCAACCACCTCCTAATTGGTACCAATGCCTCAAGTCATTCCGTCCAACCTATCTTCTAAAGTGCTTCCAAACTGCTTCTCCTAAAGCATCTAGCAGAGTGCTTCAACATCTTACAACATATACCACAGTACACAAGAAATGAAATGTGACCTGAACATGAAAGATCACACCATCAAAACAGTAGAACCTAGATCAGGTACCTCTCACAGTTATAGTGGACAGTTGGGAAGAGGGCAGTGCAAAATCTTAACAAGGAATGGACACAAAACAATTATGTTTATTATTCTTATTATATGAAACTGAAAACTATGCATTAACAAAATCAATAAGTTTTCAAAAGAAATGCAAACTTATCAGTCATGAAAGATAAATCACTTTTGCAAGAGAAACGCAAATCTCAAACAGCAAATTGACATAACAAAACATGGGCATAATCAGTATCAGAGAGGCTTCAGAAAAAATAGTCATATGATAATACACAGTTGATGAAGTTTTCTTTTAAATCCTCTTGAAAAACAATTTAGAATTATGTAATAAAGGGACAAAAATGCCCGTATACTTCGGCCCAGAGATCTCTGCCAGGCATGAACAGGGAAGTGATGCACTATCATTGGTAGCACTATTTGCAGTAGCAAAGAACTAGAAACAAAGGAAATACCCCTTAATTATGAATTAGCTAAACACATGGTTATATGTGGAATTTTACTATACAATAAGTCATTATGAATATAAAGAATTCAGAGAAACCTGAGAAGATACATGAAGCAGCACAGCATGAAGGAAGGGTCCAGGAGGCACAATGACTACAATAATGTAAACTGAAGAAAAAAAGGAACACTGGATACTTTGTAATTATAGTGATCAAGTCTGGTCCCAGAGATGAACTGAAAAAATTGACTTCTCTTCCATCCTTGCAGAATTTAAGAAATAGGGGCATGATGGGTAATTGTCAGATAAAGTTATTGTGTTAATTGGTTTTGCTGAACTGTTCTTTTTTTCTCCCACTCTTTCTTCTTTGGGAGGGCTGTCAGTACAAAAGGGTTAAGGAATATATTAAAAAATGAAGGTGATGTGAAAACAAAAGATGTTAATAAAAATAAGATTAAAAGTGCTACAATAAATTCTTTAGTTCTTTTTTGAATCTCTCATTTAGTGATTATTGTTCTGCGATTAAGTCTTTTTTTCCTTTGTTTCAGATCTCTTTATGAATCTTCTGTTAGAACTTTGGATGAACTTTTGAAGCCATAACTGAGGAATCAAGTTCTTCCAGTATGTAAAAAGGAAGAAAATTTGTTAATTTCCGAAAATATTTTAAACATATAATGTATATATTTATATTTTCAGGAATCTGTACTGCATGGGAAATTATTAGATGGGAAGTTCATATTTTACCTTGTAATTACTATTAAAGTATCTTTAGGTAAATCTGTCTAATGTCAATATCTATATATACATACATACACACATGTATATGAATTTGTATTATATAATTACATAAAATATTCTCAAATGTCAGTGGTATATGAAAAGGAATATACTTGTTTTAGGAAACTAAAGGAAATAATTTAAGATACAAATAAATAATACATCAAAAATACACAAAAACCATGAGCAAATAAATTGTTTAATAAAGGAATCACTATCTAAAAAGTATTTTTAAAAAATCTAATAATGAAGTGTCCAATTGATTACAGCTATCAATATGTAATTTAAAATCCATCTTACGTGTAATAGAGCAGTACTTGAAAAGGGGCAGCAGGAATGTTCTGTGTACCAAGAGCTGCCCTGGAGAAAATCTCTAAATGATTGTCTTGAACAGTAAAGTGAGGACAAAAGTGGCCAGTCTGAACACAGTTCTTCCACTTGATGCTTGGTCTCTACCAACTGTAGATGACATTATCTGAGAGGTCAAGTAAGCCTGGGGCTTCTTCCTAAGCTCTTTTTATATTTTTTTCTCTGATGGTTGCCCTAGTTGTGGAGGGAAATTGTGGAGCAAAACCAATTTGTTAAAGTGTGTAGTCCTTCACAGAGCTGCTCTGACTATAATCAGTCCTATCTTTGTGCTCTATAGTGATTTTTTGTGCCAAGGTCTATATAGTGTGATGGAGATTTCTGCATTATTTGGAGCCAGCACAGTTGTGTTGCCAGTGTCCTATCCAGTCACCCAGTAAAGAAGACAATGTTATGGGATAAAATGTTCAGCAATTTATATGATTCTTTGATGACACGAGCATTTAGGAGTGAGCCTTTGTTGAAAGACTTATGATAAAAGCTGATTTAAACATCTCTATGCAAGTTGACTTCATAATCTAGAGTTGGAAGAGATCTTAGATTCCAGCTAGCTTAACACTCATTTTATGAATTATGAAACAGGTGTGGGGGTGAGGTGAATTCATTTGGTCAAAATCACATATTGAGTGTCAGGGCTAGGACTATAAGCTAGCTCCTCCAGTGCCCTTGCCATCACACCATGCTTTATCAATCCTGATGTGTATGTTTTAGCTATCTAACCTTTTCTTGCTTTCAAACTGCTATGCTTTATTTGGCAAAATTGTTGGGATGAGTGGAGAGCAGTCTTGGCAGAAATTGGGCATAGATCTGTTTTTTACACCACTTATCAAGATAATGTCAAAATGGACATGTGACCTAGTTTAAAGAGAGATTACAAAGAAAGTTTGAAGAACGTGGAACATATTGCCTATCAGACCTATGGATGGGTGAATAATTTATGAATAAATGAGATAGCAATGTGAGGTATAAAATGGATAATTTAGATTACATGCATTTAAAAAGGTTTTGTACAAATGTAGCCAGCATCAGAAAGTCAGGGCAGAAATCATGAATACACAGATGACTCTAGAGGAGAAAGTGAAGCTGGTGATCATGCACAGCCCTCCCTCACTCAAATCAAGGTCAACTGTAAATCATGTCATCATTTCCCTGATGCCGTGGTCCTCTTTGAAAACAAAGGACAAACACAACCTGTAATGGATCTCACCATGACTGCTGCAGTACTTATAATGAAAACAACTTGGTAGATGATGTGTATTCTCCCAAATATCTGGTTAGGAAGTTGCCCTGGACAGTTGGAGCGTGTAACTATCAAACTGAAGCATGAATTAGGTGTGACGGCAGTAATGAACTTTAAGACTGAATGGGATATTAATACAGAATTCATTAGGCTGTAACTGCTACCCAGAGACCATGATCAAGCTCTGTAAAGAAGAAAGAATAATCTCATGTATGGATGCCTACACCAGACACGAATACTGAAGCCAGCATGCAGATATTGCTTCAGGTGGTCTGTCTCCATCGCTTGCTCGAGAAGATGCACTGTCTATGTACATTGCAATGCTGGTGTTGGCAGATCTACAGCTGCTCTGTGTGACTGGCTCAAGTATGTAATGGGCTGGAATCTGAGGAAGGTGCAGTACTTCCTTGTGTCCAAAATACCTGCTGTATATGTCAATGAAGAGGCATTGGCTCGTGCAGAAGATTTTTATCAGAAATTTGGGAAGGTTCATTTTTCCTTATGTAATCTCTTGTGGGTAAGATCGCCAGCCTTTCCCTAAAGCTCCTGTCGGAGTAATGGGATGATGTTATAAGATGGTTTGAAGACGAGACTTATTAAACACTAGTGTGGTGTGGTTTATTATTACTATTTTTATCATTATTATTATTAATCTGGCATGGACAATTAAGTCTCATTTTTGCTTTAGCGATATATTTTTATCTGGAGCACCTTCTAAAGAAATTTATGAATTGCACAGGAAAGAGAAGAAAGTTTTTGGACTCTGCCTTTTCAGTCTTGTGTGGTACCTAGGTAACAAACCCTATTGGCCATACCTGCAGGCTGCTCCTTTTGGTGACTTACACCTCAGGTGGTTTTATAAAAAAACTCTTGACTACAGTCACTCTTTCTTGTTACATTGTATGTAGCCATTGCTACCTGACAGGGGGAGAAAACTTTTATACAGATTTCATCTCTTCCCACAAAAATAACAAAGAGGGTCCTACTGCTTTGTAAATGGAAGCTATGTGGCCTGCTACCAGTGAGGCTGAGGCTGGAAGATGGAGGTTCTATAAATCCTTGTGGAATGGAATGGAATGGAATTTTGTGTTATGTGGGGAGAGGGTGCATCAGTTTGCCACAATTCTTATAGTAGAGATTCTTAATCTTTTTTTTTTTTTGTCCTGACCCCCTTGGGAAGTCTAGTGAAAACTATAGACCTCTTCTCTTAAAAGTGATGTTTTAAAATGCACAATATATGACACAAAAGATTACAAAGGAAACCAATTGTGTCGAAATAAACTTGTTAAAATATGAAAAAAAACTTCACATACACCCCCCCACCCAGTTAAGAACGCCTGTTCTGATAAATCTGAAAATTCTAGGAAAATCACCATTTTATGTGATCCCAACATGAGAACTAGCTCTTGACTGACAGCAGAGTTTTTTTTTCTTCATCTTTTGTCTTTGTATTCCCTAGAACGTTCTAGAGTGATTGGAACATAGTAGGCACTGAAATGCTTATTGATTGGGGGTGGGGGAGGGAAGTGCAGAAAGTGATCCCAGAGGATCCCTGAAATAGTGTAAGGTTCAGGGAAAAGTGCCATCTGGAAGATCTGTTTTCCACTACCCAATTCCAGGTTGGATTGTGAGGGGTATCTGCACATAGGAGTGGCAGAAAGAAGCAGTTACTAGTGGACCATAACTGTACTGAGCAAGGAACAAGTTCAGAAGCATATAGTGACTTTGTGCCTCTAATTCCAGGAGCAAAGTGGGGAATCAGTTCTTACCTCCCACCCAAGCTGAAGTCTGCAGAGGAATAAACAGTACAGGAATCTCAGACCAAAGAGAAACCTGCAATTCTCTTCAGTTTAGTCACTGAACTTGCAATGCCAGTGACCTAGTATAGTAGTCAAGCAGCAATATACTAAGACATATGACCAGGGACAGACCCAAAACTGGGTCAGGAACTTGCAGGCCTTAGACCAGGAGATTAATAAGTAGATTTTATCTTGGATCACCTCACACGGTGAGCACTAAAAACTCAATCCTCAGTCTAGTCTATAAAAATGGAAGAATGTGAGCACAGACATTTAAGCCAGACGTTCCACCAGAAGAGCACAGAGCCCAGCACTAACATAAAGGCCATAGTTAAGATCTAGGCTGGATGAGTGAGCAAACAAACAAAAAAAGAATTCCACCATAAAGAGCTATTATGGGGACAGGGAAACTCAAGACACCTGAAAGAAGAGAATGACTTGAAAACATCTATAAGCAATACCTTAAAGAAAAATGCAGCTTGAACTCATCCAACCAGGATTCCTGAAAGAGATAAAGCAAACGTTAAAAAGAGCTAAATTAAAAAAAAAAAAACGAATTAAGAGCTGTAGAAGGAAAATAGCATAAGAAATTATATGAACAGATAACCTGAAACAAGGATGAATAGCTTGAAACAAGAGCTGTAAAACTTTACCAAAGAAAGTAACTCCCTGAGAATTAAAGTTAATGAAATAGAAGCCAGTGACTTCATGAAACATCAAGAAATATTCAAAGTGAAAATATTGGAAAATATAGAAGTGGAGGTATCTCAACAAAACAACTGACCTAGAAAAAAGATCAAAGCGATCATCTAAGAATCATTTGAGTACCTGAAAATCATGACAAAAGAAAACAAAAGGATCCTAAACATAATATTTCAAGACATCATAAAACTGTCCAGATCTTTTAGAACCAAAGGGCAAAAAGTAGGCTTTTAAAGAATCCATTGATCATTTCCTAAAAGAAACCCCAAAGTGAAAACTCCCAGCAATATTATAGCCAAAATTCAGAAATCTCATCAAAGAAAAAATATATAAATAGCAAAAAGAATTCAAGTAGTGAAGAGACACAGGATTGCACAAAATTTAACAGCCACTAATAGAAAAAAGAGGAGAGAGTCTGAAATGTGATATTTCAAAAAGCAAAAGATCTCGGCTTACAATCAAGAACAACTTAACCCAGCAAAACTGAGTTAGTGTGTGGAAATGAATTGTGAATGAAATAGAGGACTTCCAAACATTCCTGATGAAAAAGCGAGAGCTCAGTAGAGCTGAAACAGAAAGATAGACACAAGGGAATGGAGCAAAATTTGTTGTACTTCAGCTAAAGTAAAAAGCAAGGTGGCTTGATGCCAGAAAAAGGAACAAAAATTGACCTAATGAAAAGAGATAACCAGGGGAATGACATTTTCCCACAGGTACCATAATCTGAATTAATACTAATAAACATTTTTGAAAATGGGAATGGTTTGGAAATGGGAGGATTTTTATCAGCTTTAGATTTCTGAATTCTATATAAAGTGAAGAGCAAAAATATCTATTGTGCAATGGTTGTAAATATAGGCTCAGACACTTAACTAGCTGTGTGACCTGGGCATCATAGCATTTCTGGCTAATTGAGAAAGAAAAAAATCAACAAATGATAAAATATGCTATCACATTTTATAAACATGCATACAAATAGAACCCTTGTGGTATTTTTACTAATTTATCTTATTCCTCTACTTTTTTGAAGTTTTATACCTAATATTTAAAGCTAAGAAAATTAGAATACCATAGTACTAGAATATTTATTATGCAGTTCAACAATACCCTTTATTTGTGGTAACAAGGACCAGAACATAATTGACTGTAATTCACTTTGGTTTTCTAAAAAGCTATCCAAAATATAACTTAAATGCCTAAAATTTTAAGTAGTGGCATCTTAAGCTCACATAGTGTTTTCTATTTCATTACTGTGGTTAGGTACAAGCCATTTAGTTTGTAAATGGGAAATGGGTAGCAGTTGTAAAATACTTTCAGTTCATAAAGAAACAGTCAGTTTTAGAAGTAACAGGAAGAATATGTTCTTTTAAAGAAAAGAAATTTGTACATAAATAGGCATTCTCATTTTCAGATATAACCACTCCTTTCTGTTGTACTTTATATGGAAAGGTTCTTAAATGTTATTTCTTCTTGGGGGGGGTATTTATTAAATTCACAATTAATTTTATTTTTTATTTTTTTAAATTGTACAAAGCTAATTCCTTTTTTATTATTAAGCAAAGAGAACACAGAGCAGATGAAGTCTGATGAGATTAATTAATTTTTTTTAAAAGTTCTTAAATGTGGGAAAACATCGTTGAAGAGTAAGAAGCCGCAGAATCCAAAATCCTATAGATTTTACAGAAGCTTCAAGCCCATAATTGTGGGTCATTGCCATTGTAAATGAGAGGTGTCAGAATGATGTAAATGAGTGAACTTTCTCAAGCAGGTAGGTAGTCTAGTGCTGGGACAGGAATTGGGAAGACCTTATGTTCAAATGTCTCAAATATTTACTATGTGACCATAGGCAAGGGACTTAACCTCTGTTTGCTTCAGTTTACCCTTCTGTGAAATGGGGATAATAATAGCACTCACCTCTCAAGGTTGCTGTGGAAATCAAATGCAATAATAGTTGTAAAGTGCTTGACACATTGTAAGTTATGTTAACTATTATTGTCATTTTTTTAAAAAATGGTTTTACTCAGCTTGTAGGGATACGGTTGTCAGACGAACAAAGACACATGCTGACAATTCTGAGTTTTTACTTAACCCTATTGTCTGTCCCTCTTGTCCTTTCTTGAGGATAAATGCTAGGGTAGTGGCAGGTGGAATGAAAGCCCAGGTTCCACCAGATCTGAGGAAGTGGGAAGTTGGCATATTGGATACTTTTGTATCAGGTCGTAAGAAAGCTGAGGACCAATACAAAGTGTAAAACTTTTCATTAGGCATGAAACAAAGAAATCTTTATGCTTTAGCTGTCTATGTAGTAGAGGGTTAAGCAGCAACCTTTAATTCTTGCATCCTTGTAACTCTTATCTGCTTCACAATCTAGGAACTTACCCCTTGAAATTCTCTGTATCACCTGAACAGCTCAAGCCTAGGGAATGTGCCCAGGCCTGGCTGTGATATGCCACAATATATATGATAACAACTGGGGTTTTTTCCCTAAGAAGGGTAGGAAGGCACCGGCAAACATTAAATGGCATTTAATTCAATTTTAAAGTATTATTAAGGTGAAAAAGATCCATATGCACAAAAATATTTAGAGCATCTCTTCTCATAGCAAGAAAAAATAGAAATGAACAGGGGTTCCCATCTACTAGGAAATGACTAAACAAATTATAGTATATGAATGCAGTGGAACATTATTCATAAGAAATTATGAAGTGGATGGTTTCTGAGAAAGATGAGAAGACTTCCATGAACTGAAGCAGAGTAAAATGAGAGGCAAGGAGGCCAATCTGTACAGAATATAGAATGTGTGAAGGGGAGTAATGTGAATTTACTTTGGAAAAATATGTTGCAGTCAAATAGTGAAACACTAAATAAAAGTTTTTTATTTGAGAGACAATAAAGAGCGACTGAAGCTTCATAAGCTTGAAGGACATGGGTAGACCTATGCCAGAGTAGTAGCAATGTGGTAGCTATGGGGAGGACGAATTAGGGGAAGAGGATTGGGGCACCATTTAGGAAGCTTTTGAAATGACCAAGACTCAAGGTAGTGAGGGATTGATCTACTCAGTATATGAAGAGAGAAGTAGGGGGATGCAAAAGATAGGGGAGGTAGAATTGACATGATTTAGCAACTAGTTGGATATGGTTCCAAGATTATGAACCTGGATAACTGGTCAGGATACTGGTACCTTCAATGGAAAAGGGGAAGTTTTGAGAAAAGGGGGAAAGTTTTAAAGTTTCATTTTAAATATGTTGAGTTTGAGATGTTTATGGAACATGGGGGTAGAAATTTCTAGAAAGCATTTTGTGATACAGGATAGGATATGCACATTTTAGAATCATCTTCATAGGACTGCTTATTCAACCTATGGGAGTGGATGGTCTCCCCAACAGAAATGACTCGGGAGAATAGAAGGAAAGAAGAACTTATATCCTCTTATGGAAATTAAACACATTTACAGGATATTTAAATTTAAGTAAGATGCATGCAAATTCATGGGGTTAGGACATAGCTAATGATCCAGCAACGGGGCCAGAAAAGTTAGGATAAGAGGAGAACCAAGAGAAAACTGTCATCAATCAATAATCCGTAACTTTATTGAGTGTCAACTATATTCCAGTCACTGTGATGATAGGTGTTGGGAACACAAATATAGAAAGCAAAACAATTCCATACTCTTGAGTTTATATTCTATTAGAAAAGACAGCATATATGTAGGGGGCAGTGTCGAGGGTTAGCTCTGAGGGGCCTGCCATGGGCATGAATCCAAGCCAAGGATCCCCTTGAGCCTGTCTCCCCCAACCCAAGCCCAGTATCTCAGGATGTTGATTCACCACCCCCCTGTTACTCATCCCCCGCACAAGGAAGGCTTGGGACAATCTAGCCATCCCTGAAACTCTGGCTGCTTGAGCGATGTAGATAAAGTAGTGACGCTTGGGATAAGAAAGCAGGGAAATGTCCCACAGGAGTAGCCTCCTGCAAAGTTGCAAGTTAGGTACCTCATGTAGCAAACTATGTGAAGTTTCCTATGAAAAAGTGTGATGTAAGTGCTTCAGCTACAGTATATAAACCCTAACCAGATGCTTATTTGGGATTTGATTAGCATCCATGCAGTAAACATATGTATGCCTTAAATCTCCACCTGGTCCAGGATTATTCATTTTGATTCTCCCTTTTCGGTTGGTGCTGTGAAGGAGCAGGTATCACACATAGACATATAATAAATACATAATAAATAAAAGGTAGTGAAATACAAAATAGTTATGTTGAGGGGCATAGGTAGTTATAAGTATCGTGAAAGTCTTCATGTAGCAGGTGCTGCTTGAGCTGCATTTCGAAGAAAGTAAGGGATTCTGTGAGGCTAAAGAGGGAGTGCATTGCAAATGGGACAGCTAATGCAAAAACATGGAGATGGAATGATATGTGTGAGGAGCAGTAAGGCCAGTTTGTCTAGGCTGTAGTGTATGGGAAAGAGAGTATAATTAGCCTGGGAAGGTAGATTGGGACCAAGTTGTGAAGGGCTTTAAAAGCCAAATTGAGGAGTGTATATTTTATCATAGAGGCAAAAGGACATCACTGGAATTTGTTGAGTAGACAGTAATAAGGTGGTATTGAAGAAAAATCACCTTGGAAGGTCATTGGAGAGTATTTTGGAGCAAGGAGAGACTTAAGACATGCGAAGTAATTAGAAAATTGGTGTAATAATCTAGGCAAAAGCTGAAGAGGGCCTAAACTAAAGTGGTGACTGAATAGAAAGACGTATGCAAGGAATGTAGGGGCAAAAATGGCAAAGTCTGTCAACTTATTAGATATGTAGAATAAAGAAGAGTGAAGAATTGAGAGTTGCACTAAAATTATGAATCCGGGAGACTGATAGAATCATGGTGCTCACAACATAAAGAAGTTTAGTGGAACGCTGAGTTTTAGGGGAAACATAGTTCTGTTTTGTACATGTTGAGTTTGAGATATCTATTTTGAAGTGTCTATCATGCAGTTCATGATAGAGAATGGAAATTAAAGGGGGGCACTAGGGTTGGATATGTCTTCTGTATAGAAATGGTAATTATATATATGTTCTTCCCCTCCACTGTAACAGTTATCCCTTGCCTCTTCTATATGGGATAATTAACTCCATTCTGTCCCTCCCTGTCTCCTCTCATTCTAATCCTCTCCTACTTCAGAAATTCAGCTTTTAAAGTATCATCCCTTCCTATTCGATTGATCCTGTGCCCTCTATGAACTCATATACACACATACTCAGGTATGTATTCATACGCACATATGCCCTCCTATATAGACATGTGTGTAGGTATACATACATACATATATATATATACATATATATACATTTGTATTCCCTTCACCTATCCTCCTACTGAGAAAAGTTTCATAAGTTACTATTATTGTTTTTTTCACGTCAGCATGTAAATAGTTCAACTTTGATAAGTTCCTTATGATTTCTTTCCCGTGTTTACCTTCTCATTCCTCTTGTGTTTGAATGTCAAGTTTTCTGATCAGTTCTGGTTTTTTCAGCAAGAATGCTTGAAAGTCCTCCACCTCATTGAATGACCATATTTTCCCCTGGAACATTTTACTCAGTTTTGCTGGGTAGGTGATTCTTGATTTTAATCCTAGCTCCCTTGATCTCCAGAATATCATATTCCAGGCCCTTTTATCCCTCAATGTAGAAGCTGCCAAATCCTGGGTTATCCTAATTGTATTTCCACAGTATTCAAATTGCTTCCTCTTGGCAGCCTGTAATACTTTCTCT
>JAQQSW010000086.1:82386-98835 GCA_028646575.1 Pseudocheirus occidentalis
GAAAGAATCTAGAATTTAAAGTTCTGCAATACCTGCAACTGGGAATTAAGATATACGGGAGCTGGGATAGGGGGACCCTCCCTGCCCTACCAAAAAATAAGAGAGCAGAGCAGGGGAGGGGCTTTACAGTGGGATTGCTGTCTTGGGGTTGGGGCAGGGGCAAGATGGGGAGAAAATGTGTAATTCAAAAATGTAATGAAAATGAATAATGTAAACAAGAAAACAAATAAAAACTAAATTAAAAAAAAAAGAATCCCTGCCACAACAGTCCTGAGAAGTATTTCAACCCATTGTGTTCCTTTCCTCCTCCTTGGGTGAGACCTGATAGTTTTTGCAAAGAGAGAAAAGAAGGGAAGAAGGATTTCTTAGGCACATATTATGTGTCAGGCACTTCACAAATATTATCTTATATGATACTCACAGTAGTCCTATGAGATAGGTGTTACTCTTACACCCATTTTATATGTGAGGAAATGGAGGTAGACAAAGATTAAGTGACTCGGCCAGAGTACCACAGCTAGGAATTATCTGAGACCAAATATGAACTTAAGTCTTTCTAACTCCTGGCCAAGTGCTCTGTGCACTTGGATGCTACCTGACTGCCTCAAAGATTCTACAACAGAGACATCAATAGGAATTTTTTTTTCATCCAGAGGCAAAAACTATTAGCAAGGTATACAAGTAGGAAGAAGAATGGGCAGTGGTGATACACAGGATAAACCAACCATAGACATAGCAGGGTTGGGAGAGGAAACAGTCCAGCCTTTGTTCCTGTAAGAATTAGGGGCAGTTGAAAGGTGATTGGGCTGGACAGCAAGTTGGCTGCAAAGGAAAGCAGTCACTACAGATAGGAAGGATGTCCACACAGATGCTGGAGCCCTGAGATAAAGCCCCATGTTAAAGCCCCATGTTAGTTATGGCTCTGGTCTAGTCTTTGGGGAGAAACAAAATTCACACATGAAGAAAAGTAGTAAATGAGACCAGCTGGTATAAATTATAATAATTAAGTGTTAAATCACATGGCACAAAGTAGCCCCAGATTGTATATGTATGTCCTAGGAGTCCAAATTACATACAAAGTAATGTGGGACTTTCAGTCCATGAGATGCCTTTCCCAGCATCCCTGATACTGATTGGAGTATGATTGGAGTCTGATTGGAGCATGATATGATTTTAGGGTTCTTAAAATATCCCTTGTGTTATAAAATTTTACCACCAAAGAGTCATTCCTTTAAGCAAAGTTATTTAATGGTAGTTTAATAAATCTTCACATTATTAGAATGCCAGTACACCTAGGAGAGGTGCCTGTGGGACATTCAGATGGAAAGATCAAGTAGGCAGCTGGTGACAAGAGACTGAAGTTCAGAGGAGAGCCTGGCACTAGATAGACAGACAGACAGACAGACAGACAGACAGACAGACAGACAGACAGACAGACAGACAGACAGACAGACAGACAGACAGATAGATAGATAGATAGATAGATAGATAGATAGATAGATAGATAGATAGATAGATAGACAGATAGATAGATAGATCTGGGAATCAGCTGCATAGGGATAATAATTACACTCTTGGAGCTCATGAGATGACCAAGTGAGAGTGCAAAGAGAAAAAAGAAGAAAGTTCAGAGTGGAGTAACAGTGAGTGAAATTCAAGTTTGACAGGCTCTCTGCTATACCAAGTTATCTCTATATTACCTTATATTTATTATACAGTTATAGAGCTAGAGCCCAAAGGGATTATCTGCTCCAACCCCAACATTTTACACATGAGGAAATCATGGCCCAGAGATGCTAAGTGACTTCCCCAATTCACATAAGCATTGAGTGTCAGAATCAATATTTCAATCGTTGGGATTCCAAGTTCAATGCTCTTTATCTACCTGTTTATATGTGAAATTAAAAGAAAAATTTCTTGAGGACAAAGTCTTTATCCTCCAGTACCTAATAGAACACTTCACACATGAAGTGCTTTCTAAGTATTTGTTGACTTGACTTGAATTTCCAACAGTTCAGTTACATAAGATCAGGACAGCTATGTCATCTTCTGGTCCCCAGTATGAAGTACTCCAAGAAAAGAGAGGTCCAGGTGGAGCACAGTGGTTAGAAGCCCTTTAGAACTAGGAGAAATATGAAGGCACTGCACTCCTAATGACAGGCCTGGTAAAAGGTGACATAGTCCAGTGCATCAAAGGCAAATTCCATTGACACTTCACAGATGTTACCTGAGACCTCCTCTGCTCACAGTATGGAGCAAACAGCCCCTGGCTTACTCCAAATGCAATTAAAAATAATGAAAAAAAAAACAGTGGATGATCTGGAAATCTGTGCTGTTCTATATGCCTCTGGGAAGGAGAAATCTAACAGAGACCCAGATATACTTACACACATACACACAAATTGAGCTTAATTGAAGCTAATGGTTATCTCCTCCAGGCTATATAAATACATGTATTGAATAGGTATGGGAATAAATTATTCTAACACTGGTAGAAACTAATGAGGCAGAATATGGAACACTGTGCCATTTTCTTCTGTTTAAAAGATGAGCACCCTGAAAATTACCTAGAGAGAAAAAGTCTGTAGTTTGTGACTTCACTGTCCAAGGTTTCTAATACTTTGGACAGCCCATGTGCCCAGAATCCCTGGTTTTATACTGTACTAGCAACCTATGCTTCTCAACCAAGTGTTTGCCACAGGAAAAAGAGACAACACATTGGCAGATTTAACCCTTTCACCTCCAGACCTTCTGCCCTGGAATCCCAACTGCTCAACCTGGCTCTCTATAACAGATAAGCCCTAAAGTTATCTGATTTCCCTCCCTACTAAAGGGCCATCTTCTTGTCAACCAAACACCCTTCTGCTATATGAGTGCCCTCACTTCCTCACCCCTCCAACCCTCCATTTCTAGAACCACGATCAAAGGAAAGGAGCCCTCCTGGAAGGGCCCCCCACTCATCATCCTTGAGCTTTCTGAACCAAAGTGCCCCACTCTAGCCACCACTTCCTATGTGTATCATCTCCCCCTATTAGATAGTAAGCCCTTTGAGGGCTCTTGATTTTTCTATCCATATCTCAGTCTTGGTAAATGCTTTTTTAAAAAATCAATTCATTCACTCTTAGTAGCACCTTATGCTTTAATCCCTTACTGAGAACTTTTCTCTAGCAACCATACATACCACTGTGAATGATAAAAAACAAACAAATAACATTCATATAGCACTTTTCAGAATTTGTAGAGTATCTTATATATTAATGAACCACAGTAGAACAAGGGATATACCCTGCTGAAGTTGAAAGTCCTATGTTCAAATCATGCCTGAGATACTACTATTGGATAAATCACTTGACCTCCCTGATGCAGTATGAGATGCCTTTTTTCTGTAGCCTAAGTACTGTAAAATCCCTTTGCATTTGGGTATCTATGTATGTAACATTAGATTGTAACAAGTCTGTGTAATTAAGTTGTAAAAGTCACACTCTGCCATAAAGGCACAAACCCTGCTTCTCCCCTTCCCCCAGTTGAAAGTTTCCCATAGCTAGAAATTTGCCTATGTGCCCAGCTGCACCCCAAAGCCTTGAGACAACTTTGTTTCAGTATACCTCATGTCCTAGCTCCTTGAATATTCTGTTTCAATATACCTTATGTCCTGGCTCATCCTCCCAACAGCCATATCTGCCTTGTGAATCCCTAATCTCATCCTCCCAACAGCCATACTGAAAGCCTTGATAACTCTGAGAATCCCTAATCAGCCTAGTTCCCAGACTTGGAAACTATCCTCCCAACCACCATATTGAACATAGGGTTATAAATACTGTTCCTGAAACCCAAGTTCTTTGCAGGACTTTGTAGGACTTTGCAGGTCTTTGTATGTCCCTTACTTAACCTTGTCCTGCCCACTGCTAAGCGTAATAAAATTTGTAACTTTGCCAAAAGATAGCTTGGGGCCTATTGAAATTCTTTCCAGACAGGAACCCTGTCTGAGGGATTATATGAGATCACTTGGACACCTGGCACTTACTTACTTACTTACAAACCTCTTCATCCTTTCTTACCTACCAAAACCCTTCACTCCCTGGGTCTCAATTTCTTCATCTGTAAATTCAGGGATTTGATCTCTGAGGTCCCTGCTAGCCCTAGATTTATGATTCTATGATATTGTATCCCCCAGATAATATAGAAAACAGTGAATGATTTTCAGTAGCTCATTTAAAAAAATGATGCAACTTTTGATTTCTGGCTTCCAAGATGACCAAGAAGAGGAGGAATAATGGGTGCACCAAGAAGGGCCGAGACCACACACAGCCCATCCACTGTACCCACTACGTGTGCCCAAGAACAAGGCCATCAAGAAGTTCATCATTCCCAACATCTTGGAGGCAGCGACCATCAGGGACATCTCTGAGGTCAGCGTCTTTGACTCCTATGTGCTGCCCAAGCTGTATGTGAAGCTACATTACTATGTGAGCTGCGTGATCAACAGCAAGGTGGTGAAGAGTCAGTCCCGGGAGCCCCGCAAAGATCATATGCCTCTACCCCGCTTCAGACCCATGGGTGCTGCCCCCAGACCACCTCCAAAGCCCATGTAAAGAGCTATCTGTCCATCACCATTCCTGCACCTATCAGAGGAAAATAAAATGGTTGGTCTATCATTAAAAAAATGATACAATTCTCTTCCCTCTCTGGTAAGTCCCACTTCTTGCCTCCTTCCCTGGAATGCATATAGTCTCTATATGTGGTTTTGACTTCCATCATAAGGGAAACAAATTTAAG
Source organism: Pseudocheirus occidentalis (assembly GCA_028646575.1). Classification (NCBI taxonomy): domain Eukaryota; kingdom Metazoa; phylum Chordata; class Mammalia; order Diprotodontia; family Pseudocheiridae; genus Pseudocheirus; species Pseudocheirus occidentalis. Next base: position 87,163 of record JAQQSW010000086.1, read on the forward strand.
GTTACTAGAGACACAAGCTCCTGGCATTCACCTGTATCCCTTAGAATCCTTAACTTCCTTTGAGGCTTAAGGGCTTTCTCCTGTAGAAAATCTTTCTTGATACTCTTAGTTGTTAATGCTTTCTCCCTCCTCAGATTAGATTGTATTTACTCATCTATGTCAATGTTGCATCTCCCAAATACCTGGAACAATACCTTACACATAGCAGGTACTTAACAAATACTTCATGAATTGAATCAACCATTAAGATCCCAGATGGGCCATTTTTAATTTGGTATTTTTCATCATTTAGATACAGCCTGTGTTTCTGGTTTAATAGCGGACTTGGGTATTAATTAATCTAATTCTCCAGCATAGAGGTTGGAAACAAGCTGTCAAAATCCCACTGAAAGAACCTTTCCTTTGATTTCACAGTCAGTCAGTCATTTGAATGACATTTATTGAGTACAACTTAGTTATAACTAAGAGCATGTACCTATGAAGGTAAAGCCAATTAGTCCACACCTAGAAAAGTAAATAGATCATTCCATATGTAATTCTCCACTCATATTTCTCAGAGAATTCTCTATAATATCCCCTTACTGTTGTACTATTGCTACTTTTTCCTTCTCTTAAGGATGAAAAATACCCTCTTATATCCTGTTCTCCCCCGAGTGGTGTGTTTTTCAAAGACAGGAGAATAAGTTTAATCAGATATGCAACTCTGGGTTGAATGTGTGGAAAAGCACATCATTGCTCAGATTACTCCAGTGATAAGGCAGAAAGCAAACTCCATTAGGGCAAGGATGATTCCAATTTTGTATTTGTATTCCCAGATCCTGGCCCAGTGCCTTGCTGTATTTGAAGCTTCTTGCTGTTTCTTACATATGACACTACATCTTCTTTCTCAGTGACTTTACACTGGCCATTCCCTATGACTGGAATGCATTTCTGTCTCCCTCCATCTAATAGAATTCCTTACTTGGTCCAAGATCTGATTTAAGTAGCACTGTCTACTTCCTGATCCCAACTATTAATGCCATTCTTCCTAACTACCTTGTAGTAGAATTCTCAAGCCAGAGAATTCTCGAGGCATCTTGCACAAGCTCCCAGACTGTTAAATTTTGAATGTGAGCATTTATAACTCAGATATTGGCAATCACTAAAAATACCTTAGGTTCTAGCCTAAGAATGATGGATCTGGCCCCTCCTTCATGACTTTGGAAGAGCAGAGTTTCTTTGTGGGTAAAACCTTGTCTCTAGGTATCTCTTTTGCAGATGGAGGGTTGTGAAGGCACATGATGAACTGGTCAATTTGCCTGAATTTCATAGATCTGGAGCTGAAAGGGCCATCTGGTCCAACCCTCTAATTTCACAAATGAGGAAACTGAGACCCAAGGAGTTGGTGACATACCAAAGGTCATATAGGTGCTAGTTAGTCAGTCAGTCAACAAACATTTGTTAAGTACCTACTAGATTCCAGGTACAGTATAAAGCCCTGGGAATAGAAAGGCAAGACATTACCTGCCCTCAAACCCAAATCCTTTCACTACAGAACCATAACTCTGTACATTAAAGATGACAGATTCAGACATGAACAGATCCTTAGAGAATTGACTTCCCACTCATCAAATGAGCCAAAATGAGAAAAAAGAAAAATGACAATTGTTGGAAGGGCTGTGGGCGATCAAGCAAATCAATGCATTGTTGATGGACATGGAGATGAAAAGACTTAAGTTCAAATCTAATCTCAGACACTTATTAGCTGGGTGAATCTAGGCAAGTGACTTAACAGCTGCTTGCCTCAGTTTCCCCATATGTAAATTGGGGATAATAATAGCACCTACCACCTATCAAAGAAGATAATAATTACAAGGCCCAGTAAGTAGTAAATACTACTTAAATGTTAGCTATTATTATTTGTTACAAGGGAAGAAGGCAGAGTGATGGAGGAGAGAAAAGGTGATAAAAATAAGATAATAGAATATCAATAAAAACATTAAAAAGAAAGAAGAGAGCAGAAGGAAACACATAAGCAATGTTGATACTATCATGCTAAATTTAATACAACCTTTTTTTAAAAGTTGTACATAAGAAAGTCATGGTTTTATATATATAGTCTTTTTTCATTTCTTTATATACTGAAATACTTATGTTTGTCAAATTCATAATAAAAACAAAGATAAAAGAAAAATCAGCACCTGTAATTTTAAAAAATAAAGAAACTGAGGCCCAGAATATTTATGGTGTTTTACCAAAGAGCTAAGATTTCATTCCGGTTCCTCTGACTCCAAAATCAGCTCTCTTGACACCATATCCTTGCTGGGTGACAAACACTACTGAGACCCGATTTCAGCTTACTTTATAGACTCACATTTGATCATTTTCTGAGGGCTCCTATACCTAACAGTGCAGGGAATAATGAGGGAAGCCACGGTTCCTTAACATTAAAAGAGAAGCAGATTTATGATATTAATAATTCCCTAATTCAATGAGAAAACTCTAGATACCAGTACCTCTGAAATTCTCCCCCAAATTCATCTTCAATTTGTAATGGCAATGGAAAGAGTAGAGGGATTGATAAGCATGAGCATCATTCTTGGGTAAAACAATCATCACACGAAAGAGGCTGGGGAGCCTTCTTCTGAAAAAGACATGATGACTTGTAATTGCAGGAGAATGCAGGAATGTTCCAGTCTGCTAACTAGGTAGTGAGGAAATCGACCATTAGTGGAGCTGGTAACTTGGGTGCATTTGAAAGGCACTAACCAGCTTAAGAGAATCTCTTATTTTCACTCTTTTCCTTCCTATGAGGAAAGAGAAGTTGTTATAGATCTCTGATGGGAAAAAGTCTCAGCCCTCACTCACCATTTGAGATCAACACATGGTGAATGAACATAGGACTCTGTTCTTTGTCTCTGCATTTTGCTCTTTTAAAAGAAAAATATTGGAGATAGTTATGATTTTGTAAAGTTCAAAAGGTCAAAATGGTTAGCTACTAGAGGTTAAGGAGCTAGCATCAATGCCAGGATTTGACGCACCAAAGCCTGAGCCCCTGCCAGATTTTGTGACCAGGCCAAATGATTAGAATTAAAGTTCAGAGTGCCCTGTTTGACCCAGCAAAGATTGAAGGCAGACAAAAGAAAGTAGTTACTCATCTTTGGAAGTGAACTTGGTGGGACAAACACCATGCAAAACTTGCTTTAATTTTGAGTCCACTCTCCCCAGGGACCAAAATGGTATACAGTATGCCCCAGGGTTTTGGAGAGAAGAGGTGTTTGTCTTTCTGGATCCATATTTCTTCAAAATAAAATATCCCCCTGTAAAAAAAATAAAATAAAAGGCACCTAGGTGACAGAGTGGATAGAGTATGGGGCATGGAGTCAGGAAGACTCATCTTCCTGAGTTCAAATTTGGCCTCAGACACTTATTAGCTGTGTGACCCTGGCCAAGTTACTTAATCTGGTTTGCCTCAGTTTCCTCATCTGTAAAATGAGCTGGAGAAGGAAATGGCAAACCACTCCAGTATCTCTGCCAAGAAAACTCCAAACGAGGTCACAAAGAGTCAGACATGATGGAACAACAGCAAAATCCTTTTGTAAAAGCTAATTGATATTAATTTGTTAAATGGAACAAGAGTGTTAATTGCTGGAGGTTAACAGTGGGAAGAAACACACTGGAATAGAGGATCAATTAGAAAAAGACACCTCCAACCCTAGAAGCCTGAGGGAGAGAGAGAATGTGTGTAGAATCTCACAACAAGCCTAATAAATGGCATCATAGCTAAAGCTTAACTGCACTGGAAGGGGGCAGGAGTGGGTTATCATTCATCATACTAATACTAAATTGCACTTAAATAGTGCTTTAAGGTTTACAAGCATTTAACTCATTATTTTATTTGATCCTCACAATCAATGCTTCAAGGGAAGTAGTACAGGTATTATTTTCCTATTTTATAAATGAAGAAATGGAGGGTCAAAAATCCCCAGTAAACAAGACTCAAACCTGTATCTAAGGATTATAAATCTGAAATCTAATTCTTGGCAACTTTAACACATTTCTCTTAGTTCTTCTTTCTAAGGCCAAGAAAAACATGTCTCATCATTCTTACCCCTAATCATTCTGCAAATACTTGAACTTGCTATCATCCTCTGTCCCCTCTAAGTTTTCTGCCCCAGTCTTGACATCCTGATTTCCTTCAACCAATCATCATGTAACCTATATAAGTTGTGAGGAAATAGCTTAATTCCTACTCCCAAGCACAAGTATTGGGTCCTGACGCAAGGACACATATCCCCCTCAGGGCTCTAGGGGTAGCCTCTGAGGATTCAGGTAGATTTTTCTAATGCCATCAGTTCAAAATCCCACTGGTGTGCTTCCCCCTGTGCCTGTCTCTCACTTGAGAATCATTTCAGTCAACCTTAATTAGCTTTTAGAAAGGCAGCACAAGAAAAATAGAAGGTAGAAAACATTTCCCCCAAAAGCTGGTGACACACTCTCCTACGAATATGTAGAAGGCGCAGGGGAAAGAAGACTCAAATCTAGAGAGCACATGTGGTAAAGGAATACCTCATAACTGAAAGTCCTTTCTTATTCATGGCATGCTCAAGAAGCTCCCCTTAGACAAACTAGGATACATTTTCTTTACTGGGATCTTTGCGGAGCTATGAATCTATAGCCAGTAGACACGGCTGTCAGCTGATCTGAGGAGGCTACTAGCACCCCAACAAGAAGTCTAACATCTCCTGGCCTCAGAAGCTCATAGGGTCCTCTTCTCATAAAAGAATGGAGGTGGAAATAGATCTGGGCCAAAGCTAAAGCTAAGGTTGAGACCTGGGCTTCTCCTCCTTGCCCCCAAGTAATTACTCTTCAGGAATTTTACTGCAACATCCCTAAGAATTCTGGTTCTAAACTAACTTGATAATTTATATGTGACCCACATGGTATGACCAAGTTTCCTAAGACTTTCCAAACAGGATTCCTTTTCCAAGAACTTTTCTCAACCTTATTCTAAAGCCTATGACTGGTTTAAATTAAACCCTATGACTGAGATTGGTTGATGATTGTTTTCGCCTGGTCAAGATTCTAGGTACCTTTATCATTTACTATAAGTAGGGGTGGGGTGACTTGCTTAGTAACTCAACCAACCTTACCCTTATATTAATATGGTGCTCTTTCTCTGGGGGAACAAGAAATCCCTTTAGATCCAATTGCATCAGTAAAATTGGTTTTGCCTTGAGCTTTATAGCAAACCTAACACTTGGATGTAGTTGGTAGCCAACCATCTGTGGTCTGAATGTGTCCAAATTGTTCAGCTTGAACCTCCCTGGACTACTTCAACTTAGATTAACTATCTGTGTAGCCATGTGAATTTCATAATCATAAGTCTCACATTAGGGAGATGTGTTGTGTTTATTTGGTAGTACATTAACTACCATTGTGTCTTTCAATTTGAGAATTAAAAGCACCTAACAAACCTTAATTAATTATGCTCATAACCCCTAAGGTATGCCTGGTCTATCATTGGCTAAATGGAATAGAACAGAGACCAATGGGATGACTGAGTAAAGGCCTAAGATGAAGTTCTAATGTCCATCACTGCAGAGCTAAGAGCCCCAAACATAAATCTGGATCTGAATCTGATTGTAATCCAGGATATGTAATATCAGGGAATTGACCCTTTGGGGGCATGGAAATAGAACAAAAGCTTCTAGTTAAAGTAGTCCTCTCTACTTGAAAACTATTTTTCCCTTCTTTATTATTATCTTATTATTTATTATTGTTTAATTACATCTTGTCAATGATTAATTAATAAGTAGGGATTTATTGTGTACTATCATGAAGTTCACTACTGTCCTAAGCACTATATGTTATGCAAAAATATAAAATATATCTTCTTCTCTCCTGAACTGCCAAGTCCAGTTAGAGAGGCAGGAAGAACACATAAAGCAACAACAAACATCAGCTTGGATAAATAGGATAGGCCTGAAATGACTGGTAGTTTAGGATGGATTAGGTGGAAAACAGGGATTTACATGAATGTTATTGAGAAAAAGAAGAAAATAATTTTTAAATGATATTAAAAATATTAGTCTAGCAGTAGTATGCAGAAAGAACTAATAGGAAGAAAATTGGCATGCAAAAGCCCAGCTATGGAATTGTTGAAGTAATCAAAGTTGATAAGAGTCTAGGTTAGGTTGGTAGCAATGAAAAGAAGAGTTACAGATAAAAGATATCTCATAGGAAATATTGGTAGGATTTAATGAATGATTACATGTGGAATCAATGAAAACATTAAGTCAAACATGGCTTCAAATTATCTAAGTTGTATGAGCCAAAGCATATACATTTTGATATCAATTTCCAGCAACATTTTAGATTACCCAATTGATGGTTTGTGAATTCATAGAATAGAAAGCAATGATCAGGAGCTAGCATAAGATTACTATGAACGAGTTTTAAATCTGAGAGAGCCTAGCACCCAAAGAAGTACAGAGAAGAAGATCACTAGCATGATGAAACAAGGTTAGGTATACTTTTTATACTTGCATTGCAAAGCTCAGATCTCACAAATAGTCACTTTCCAAGAGTTGGTAGCAACAAAGTTTAGCCAAAAGGTCTACTAAAGAGAAGACAAAGGACTCTACAAGAGCTTGCAGGTAACAAATGTAGAAAGAAAGAATTTGGTTATGAGTAGAAGAGTGTTCTATTGTTGTTTTCCTACCAATACCATATAATGTCAATGAGCGTATACACAGAAAATTGCACTGTTTTTTAGAGAAGACACTGAAAGGCCTGGAGGAACTTTTCTATTTCCTACACTATCAAGGACAATTCAAAGAACAGCAAAGATTTAAAAGTAAACAAGGAAGAAAAGAAATGTGAAGAACAAAAGGGAATTTTTACCCGTATTAGGAGGTTAAGGGTGATACGTGATTTGGAGAAGGAAGGGAAGAAAGATGACTGGAGATTTGGAGTTGTATATTTAGAATGATTTTGAATGATCTTTCTTACAAAAGAGGAGCTAGACCATCTCTGGGAGAAGCAATTTCCTGTGCTCCTAGGAATTAAATGATTCAGCTACACAGGAGACGTAAGTTATGTAAAGATACCTTCCAAAAATAGTAAGAGGATGAAGAGAAGAATACTGACTGTTGTAGAGGGTTATTGAAGTAGATTTTTTTTGTTTTGTTGGGTTGGGGGTGAGTTTATTTGGTGGTGGTTGTTTTGTTTTTGTTTTTTTTTGTTTTTTGTTTTTATACCCTAACATAAACAATAGAGAAGTTTGTTATCTGCCTGGGGCATGTATTCAGAATGGGATTGAGACCTTCCAGAGACCTGCCACATCCACTTCTGATGGTTCATGGGGTCAAGGGATAGCACCAAAAGGAACCTAGAAAGCTAAAGTCCAAGGCAAAATACTTAAGAACTTGGGAAGGCAATAGGTCTGTTCATTACTCCTGCTGATTGAAAATATGAAATTCAGTAGAGTAAATTTCAGATTTGGGAAATGAAAAATGGTTGCCAAGAATAAGACTTAGTTTTCTGGATCTTGGCTTACAAAAAAAAAAAACAGGATGAGCTTGGAGCAAATGATAGAAAATATATTTCCATGAAGGGAAGGGGAAGGAGAGAACTAACCTCATGTATTTGAGAAGTCTAGCACCATAGTGAATCAAATCTATTTATTTTATAGTTGAGGGAACTGAAGCCCATGCAAATTAAGAGACTTGCCCAAGATCACAAAGGTATAGAGTGTCAGGGAAATTCTGGTTAAGATACTGGTGTGAAAAATTGTACAGGAGTCCAGTTCTCCCAAATAAATATACTCTAGCATATACACAAAAAAATGAAAGGGCACCAGACAAATAATCAAGAAATTCAAAGGGAAAAAAGAGTAATCTCCCTCTTCCAGGAATGTTTGGGACTCTTTTTGCCAGAGAAACTATTGAAAATTCAAGTTTAAAAAATCTGAAAATCTACCAGTGCCCTTAGAGTAAATACTCTAATGCCTGAAACCTGCCATTTCTAGCAGGCAAGAAACTTGAAATGCAAAGACAGGGAAACTTTGGAGTAGCTTGAAATCTGCAGCACCCTGACCATGAGGGGGAACCAGAAACCAGGAGTTCTTTGAACAGGATGACCCAGAAGGACAGTAGTTCATAGCATTCTGACCTCAATCACTATAGAGAACCCTTAAAACTACAGAGCTCTGTTGAGGAAAGGCGGGGAGAGAGGAACTCAGAGTGTGGAGATGAGGAAACACCAGGAAGTTTGGACAACAATTGCCCTCTGACCATAGACTAAGGAGCAAAGCCTGACTGGGATAAAACAGGAAAGTCTGGAGTCTATAGCACTCTGACTAAAGACACTCCAGTAGGCCTTAAAGAATTAAGCCCTCCGATTCCGTACAATAAATAAGTAGAAAATCTTACCCAAATAACAGACTCCTTGAAAATCTGAAACAAGTGAAACTATACTCTATGAAACAAAAATATTAGAACAAATCAAAGAAGATCAAATTGTTAAAAGATAATATGATGTATCTACAATCAAAGTCAATGACACATAATAGGTCAAAAAGAGATCATTTAAGAGTCACAGGACTCCATGAAAAATAAGACCAATAAAAAACTTGCACATCATATTTCAAGAGATAAATAATAATGGTCCAGATTTATTTGAACCAGAGAAGAAAATGGGGGTGGGGAGGGGGGGGCTCCCTATAAAAGTCACAGTCCAAATCCAGAGCTTCTAAGTCAGCGGTTCTCAACCTGTAAGTCGTGACCCCTTTGGGGGTCAAATGACCCTTTCACAGGGGTCGCCTAAGACCATCATAAAACACATAGTCCAGTGGTCTTAGGAACCGAGACACCGCCCTCTATCTGTCTCCAGGAGAGTCTGCCCACATGCAGATACGCCCATATACAAGTATTAAAGGGTCATGGCATTAGGAAGGTTGAGAACCACTGTTCTAAGTAAAAATAAATAAATAATACTCCAAGCGGCCAGAAAGAAAGAGTTCAGGGCCAAGTAATCACAGTAATGCAAAAGACTTGTCATGGGCAGCTAGGTGGTAAAATGAATAGAGCACCAACTCTAGAGTCAGGAGGACCTGAGTTCAAATCCCACCTCAGACATTTAACAATTACTTGCTGTGTGGCCTTGGGCAAGTCACTTAACCCTAATTGCCCTGCCGTTCTCCCCTCGAAAACAACCAAAAAAATACCACAAAACACAAAAAAACAAAAACAAACAAAAAAAGACTTGTCAGCAACTAGTCTAAAAGAGGAAATCATAGGTTATGGTATTCCAAAAGGCAAAATATAGAGATATATCCAAGAATCACTTACTGAGAGGTGGGAGTAGGAGTAAGGAGTAGGAATGGACCTTTAATAAAACAGAAGATTTTTTAAATATTTCTGTTAAAAGTTCCAGAGTATTCAAATCTGGCCTCAAATACTTACTACCTGTGTGACCCTGGGAAAGTCACTTAACCCTGTTTGCCTCAATTTCCTCATCTGTAAAATGAGCTAGAGAAGGAAATGGCAAACCATTCTAGTATCTCTGCTAAGAAAACTCCAAATGGAGTCAGAGAGTTGGACACAACTGAATACACACACACCTTCCCCCACCACACACACACAAAGGAAAGAAGTGTTTATTAAGTACTTACTACATACTAGGCACTGTGCAAAGTGCTTTACATATATTAACTTCATTTGATCCTCATAACAAACCCAGTGAGAGGGGTGTTTCTATTATTATATTAATTTTAAAGATAAGGAAGCTGAAGCATATAATGGTAAAGTGACTTGCCCAAAGTCACAAGCTAGTAAGTGTCTAAGGTCTGAGTGTTACCACAAAATTCAAATGTTTAAATTGTAAATTGGACACAAAGCCAAATCAGTTCTATCAAGATCACCCACCCTTTAAGTAAATGATGTAATTCATTATTATTGATATCAGTAAGAATTCACAGGACACATGTAACTATTTTAAAAGTGCTAACAGAAAAGGAAACATAATTTATAAAAATTGGAGAAGTAAAAGAAGTTCTTTTCAGATCTAAAATTAGGAGGAGAATTTTTACCAAGCAAAGCATAGAAAAAAATCATCAAAGGTAACAGACAAGGTTGCCATAAAATTTAGAAAGTTTTACACAAATAAAATCAATGCTGATAGGATTAGAGGACCATATCAATTGGAGAAGAAATCTTTGTCAAATATCTTTGACAAAAATCAGGTATCCAAGATACATATAGAATTGACAAAAATATTTAAGACTAAAAGCCACTCCCAAAGGAATGAGTGGTCAAAATGTATGAACAGTTTTCAAAAAGAATGTAAACTACTTACAAAAATATGGAAGACTGCCCCAAAACCCCAATAAAAAGAGAAATTCAAATTAAAGCAACTCAAGTTTTACAAAATAACCATTGGATTGGCAAAAATTATTCTTAAAAAACAGAAACTGTCCATTTTAAGTTGTAAGACAAGCGCGCTAAGACACTGTTGGTCAGATTTCATCCAAATGTGCTGAAAAACAATTTAGAATGATGTGATAAAGGTCACTCCACTGTTCCAATCTTTTGAACTAGTGAAGAAACTCCTGACTATATAACCTAAGAAGGACAATAGCAGAAAACACATCCCAAATATTTTTAAAATATTAATTTGTTGTTGTTTTTCAATCATTTCATTCATATCCAACTCATTGTGAACACATTTGGGTTTTCTTAGCAGAGATACTGTGTTGTTTTGCCATTTCCTTCTCTAACCCATTTTAAAGATAAGGAAACTGAGGCAAACAGGATGAAGAAACTTTCCCAGGGTCACATGGCTAGTGTCTGAGACCAATATAAATTCAGGAAGATGAGTCTTCCTGACTCCAGGAAAGTTGCTCTATCTACTTGCTCCATCCAACTGCACAAGAATATTAATAGCCAAATTCTTTTTTGTTTTACTACCACAAAAATATTCATGGCAGAGTTTTTTGTGCAGTAAAAAAAACCACAAAAACAAAATGGGGGTGCAAATCCACTAAAGACTGAATGGAGGGTTGAGGGGGCAGAGCCAAGATGGTGGCACAGAAGCAGCAAAGTTTTGCAGCTCCCACACAGCCACCATAAATAACCATAAAATATGACTCTGAACAAATTTTAGGGCTCCAAAACTCACAAAAATACAAAAAACACATCTCTCGCTGAAGGCATCTTGGCAGGAGGAGATCATCGTGGCAGGCTGGAAGCTGAGGCCAGCCCACCCTGAAAGCAAAACCATGGCCAGATCCCAGGGTAGTTGGGAGGAGCCCAGCCTAGCGTGAGCCTACCCTGGAGAGGAGATCTACAGCACCTGAAGCAATCTCCACATCTATTAAGCCAGTAAAAAGAGGGATTAGAGATAAGTCAGGGAAAGTGAAGTTTTCAAGCTAAATTTAGGGGAGGAAAAGCACTTTGGCCAATCTGCCTCCAGGGCAAGGAAGCAGTGAGGGAAGGGCAGGATCTGCTACAACCAGCAACTGCCTCCACTGGGCTCCTTCATAGCTCCTGGACTGTGGACCCCAAAGGAGGGCTGAGTCGATTGATCAGGGCCAAGGGCTCTTGCGTTGAATGGCCTGGATCCAGATTGTGTTCTTGGGTGGTGGTCCTGGGGTGCACTTTCAGCAAGCCAAAGCTGGTAGGGGCTGCAGCA
>JAQQSW010000086.1:99335-117816 GCA_028646575.1 Pseudocheirus occidentalis
TTCACTAACTGCCTAGTGGTAGATCAGCACACTTGCCCATATTTGCTAGTAGATCCTCTTCAGAGGTTCTCGCTCATGTTCCTCTTTTTTTTCCCAGAGTAAAAGGCATTTTTTCACTCTCGAGGAAGGGCATCTTTGTTGTTTTGGATTTTAGAAAGAGACCAAACTCCATTGATAGCGCTTTGGAGTCCATTACTTTCCATCCGGGAAAATAAGCTGTGCCAAGCTTTAATGATATTGATGATCAGCATAGCAAATAAGTATAGCACCCTGGGCATGATCTAGGACTGCTAAAAATGACTGGAGAAGTACCAAACTAATTTTAAACATCCCCAAACACTCTTATTTTTCAAGGGTATATTAACAAACTGAGAGGGACTGTATTTTGAGAGACGATGTAGTCTCCAGATCGAAAAGATCTGCTTCCATTGAAGTCTCCCCTGAGTGGGCAATTGAGCCTTTGATGTTTATAGGTACAGCCACTTATTTGGTCAGAACTCTGGATTCTTCCTAGAAATGGGACAGAAATGGGATGTGGTATGAAGTAGGAAGAGGAGGGGATTACCATCAAATGCTTACCTTCAGTTTAAGAATGCATTAGCATTAGTGGTCCCTGGAGAGCCATAAGGCCTATACTATACTCATTAGTATTTACCAGGGAATAGAGAAAAATATCTCTGAAGTAAGAAAAAAAAGGGGGATGGCTAGGTGGCAGAGTAAATAGAGCACAGGCCCTAGAGTCAGGAAGACCTGAGTTCAAATCTGACCTCAGACACTTGACACCACTTGACAGACACTTACCAGCCATGTGACTTTGGGCAAGTCACTTAATCCCAACTGCCCTCCAAAAGCAAAATATCTATATCTATATCTATATCTATATCTATATCTATATCTATATCTATATCTGTATCTGTATCTGTATCTGTATCTATATCTATATATCTATATCTGAAGTTAAGAAGGCTATGGATATCTGTGATGACTACTCCTTCTTAAGTCATATCAGGGGAAACTCATGTGTAGCCTCATTTTTAGATCATTCAAGAAAATAGGCAAACTGTTGTACTAGTGACATTCTGGGACTGTCACACTGAAATGAAATCATTCATGTTTTGGAGTCCTGTAGGTTTTCTTGATGTATAGCTGTTGGTTTTTTTTACCCTAAGGATGATTTTTTAAAAACTTGTTGAAGACACAAGAAAACAAAAGGAGGAGAAAAAATAGAACAAGAAAGTACAAACCAAAGCTTGGAGACTACCATTGACTTTTCTTTAAGACTGGGGCAACCTGTTATTATTCATACACTTCCTCCTCTTAGTGCATTATGCTGTTATACTGTTGTGAGTACATCATGTGTTTCCATGATCATTCATGGGAAGACTCTTAAGATTTCTTGTATATCTTGCCATCTGCCTATATTTTGAGAAATGGACCAAAGAGAGATGTAAAGTTTTTTTTTCCAACTTGAAATAAATCCTTGAGGCTAGAACATAAGTGGAATGACTAACGAGACAGGAAACATGATGGTAACTGCTGCTTAGCTTAAGTATTTCTTTTTAGAGGATTCACCCCAGAAACTAGAAAGGGTTGAACTATTGAGCTGGTTTATGACTGCAAAGCCAGCTCTCCAGTTCAGTGATTTTCAAAACTTCCTTTACTTTGTTCCTATCTGTGCTTCAGAAATGATGCTCTTTAGCTGAATAATGAATAATTCATTACATGAAACTGAGGTTTTTGCAGGGCCAGGCTTCTAATCATTGTTGTTTGTTTGAACCTGAATCTGCATGACCCTGTGGACCGTATTGTCCAAGGGAGTTTCTTGGCAAATCTCTTGAAATGGCTTGGCATTTCCTTCTCCAGTTTATTAAGGCAAACAGAGGTTGGGTGACTCATCCAGGGTCACATAGCTAATAAGTATCTGAGATTAGTTTAAACGCTGGTCTTCCTGATTTCAGGTCCCACAGTCTAACCACTGAGGTATCTAACAGCATTTATTATGTCTTATACTTTAACTTGAGTTCAAATCTGGCTTCAGGCACTTAATAGCTCTATGACCCTGGGCAAGTCACTTAACCCTATCTATTTGCCTCAGTTTCCTCATCCATAAAATGAGCTGGAAAAGGAAATGGGAAACCATTCCAGTATCTTTGCCAAGAAAATCCTAAATGGGGTTACAAAGAGTCAGACATGATTGAAAATAACTGAACAACAACAATAAACAATAACATATTAACCCTTTGGGTACAAGGAGATTATCTCTTGCCTGAAAAGCATGGTGTTGTCTGTGTTGATTTGAATTATATGTACTGTAAGCCAACCTGGTGTGTGTGTGTGTATGTGTATTTCATACATATGTACATGTATACACTTATATCACAGTTGCATCTATGAATCATATTGGATCCACAGAACCACCTTGGGAGGGAAGTAACACAAAGATTAATTTCATCAACAAATAAGAAAGGTAAAGCTTATATTGTGACTGGCCCATGATCCTGCAGTGATTAATTGGTAGAACACTCACTCAGACCAGGGTCTTCATACTATAAGGCAAGGCAATTAGGGTTAAGTGACTTGCCCAAGGTCACAGAGCTAGTAAGTGTTTCAAGTGTCTGAGGCTGGATTTGAACTCAGGTCCTCCTGACTCCAGGGCTGGTGCTCTATTCATGGCGCCACCTAGCTGCCGCTTGAATTCTTTTTTCTTAACCTTATTGTAATACACAGAATTTCTAGCACTAGGCTAAATAGTAGTAGTGATAATGAATATCCTGGATTTAACTTCTGCTTTACCTTGGAAAGGCCTCTAACTTTTCCCCATTAATATACAATAACTGCTGTTTGATTGACAAATGCTATTTACTAAATTAAGGAAAGGTCTGATTTTTCCTGTGATTTCTAGAGTTTTTAATAGAAATGAGTGCTGGTTTTTGTCAAGTTTTTTCACCATCTATATGATCTAGGTTCTGCTAATTACACTGCACTACCTCTCAGCATCCCTTTAAATTTTAGAAAAAGGTACTTCCAGTGGCATTGAAGCTGATTGAATTTTCAAAAGCCCCTTTAGAACATTGTGTAGCATGAAGCAAGGTGCTTTGGTACCATAGCTTCTGATTCAAGGCAACTACAACCAGTATGGTAGTTTAAATGCCTTTAAAAAGAAGAGTAGCCATTTTAATGATGAGAAAAGATAAATTGTTGAGCAATTAGTAAGGGTTCTCTTTTTCCTTTTTATATCTCCCCAAAGAGGATTGTGTGTGTCATCTCCATAGCTGAGAATTTGGAGGAGGGATGAGATAAGAAGTGGGTTTAAGACCTGAGAAAGAAAACTACTCTTTTTGTAGATTGTATCCAGTCACCTCAATGAATAGATCCTTAGAGCATGAAGTTATTTTCAGATGTTCCTCCGTAGTTCATAGCTCTTTAGAGATTACTCATCCAGGGCTATCCGTAGTCAGTCTGGACCCTGGGGTAAATCACACTGTATGCTTCTCCTCCTTGTCCCAGTGTTTTCACACAATTTCAGACTAGAGTGAAGGTTAACTGAAGAAAAGGATGAATTTCAGAGAGAAGTATTCATGTGAAAGAGGGTAACTCATTCATCAACTTTGAGATGGTTTTGATCAGAAGGGAAGTAACATTATGGTTTAATTACATGTGTGGCCTCCTGTTATTGTTTTGACACTGGCTGATACATCAGATTCAAAATGATTTCTTAAACATTTTATTGATGTTAAAAAAAACCTACTGTCACTTCCCATTAGGCCCTCCCCCATCCATTTCTTTAAGTAAAGACAAACAAGTAAAACACAATGTTGGACAATATAGACAGCACTCTTCATCCTTAGTCTACCATCTGCGTAATAAGAGGAATAAAGTAGCTTTCATGATCAGTCTTCTGGGTCAAGACTGGTTTTTCTATTAACCTGAATTCTGATTGCTTTAAGTTGTTATTCTTATATTATTTTGGTCATTGAATACATTTTTTCTTAGTTCTATTTTCCTCATTGTACAGTGGTTAATTGAGGTCTTCTTGGGTTTCTGAGAATTCTTCATATACTTCATTTTCTGTGGCAGACATATTTCATTAATTCATGTCCCTCTGTTCAATCATTTCCTCTTTTGGAGCTATCTTCTTTTGTGCAGTGCTGGTTACACCCTTTTGCCAGATGCTACCCTCTTCCCAGCATTATGGAGCCTGGGAAGCTCTAGGCTACTCTTCCTTTTACAGGCACTTGAACTACCACACTGGTTGTAGCTCCCTTGAATCAGAGGATATGGTACCAAAGTACCTTGCTTTGGGCCGCACAATGTTCTGAAAGGGCTTTTGAAAATGGAATCAGCTCCAATGCCATTGGGTATATATGTGTATACATGTACACATGTATAACATACATACACAGATACATCAATCAAAACTGTAGACCTGGGAGAACCAGTTCAGTGTGCCCCTAACCTAGCAATGAGTCACTTTTTGCTTTTCTTTCATTTCTCTTACTTGCCTTTTCACTGTTCATCAGCATCTCCAAATGAGGTTTTGGAGACAGAAAGGAAATGTCCAGGAGATGTTGTTACTACATTAGTTGGAAGTTCTGGAGGCAGTTTTTTTAATCAGCAAGAATGTCAAAATATGTGATTATCTATCAGTTATTACCATTATCTCTACTCCCATAAACTTTTTACTAAGATGGTAGACAAGAGATAGCCATAATTTGAAAGGTACTTCCTCTTGGCAATAGCATAGAATAAGTTCAGTTTTTCCATATTTGTTTTATTTCTTAGCTATCTAAAAGTTATTAAACCAAAATCAAATATCTTCTCCAGAAAACAGAGGAATTTAGAACTTGTCTACTTCTTATTCCTTGAAAGCTTTGAGAGGCAAAGAGATTGAAAAAAGAAAGAAAGGGGGGAAAATCCTAGAAAATTTTAATGAATCATTGATGCTTGAAGAAAAATATTCTCCCATTTTATTTATTAATTTACTCATTTTTATTTATAAATTTACTTATACATGGGGGCAAATAAATATTGAGCAAAGTCAAAGAAAGGAAGAAAGAAATATAGGTTGGGAAGATTGAAAAAAAAGGAAGAGGAATTAAAAGTGAACTAAACAAAATGTAAACATCAAGTCACAGTGTGGACATTCTCCTCATTTTTTTTTCTCCCAGCATATAATCAACAAGCAGAGGACTCACATGTGTGACAGATGTCTCTACTGGTGATTCTTGTTCACAATTAATTTTGGGGAGTCCTTTGCCAAAATTATTTGCCCAAATAACTGTCCTTCAGTAAGTTAAACAGATGACATTGGTCTTCTCTTTCTAAACAACCAACCCAATCAGATCTACCCTATAGGTTTAATCAGGGCTTCACTAAATATTTTTGTGGGATTCTCTTAAATCAATAAAAAAAAGTCTATCAATCAGACCTCATCTAAGCCATGTTAATTTTTATGCCTTATGGTAGAATGGCATGTTTTCAGAATGAATCTACTTATAAAATAAAAATATAGCCACATCTTGCCTCCAAACCTATGGAGAGACATGGGTAAGAGACAACTCTTGCTGTTTGAAGTTGTGGTTAAGAATTTAGAGCTTTTGTTGTTGTTGTTGACTTAGTACATGAACAAAGCCATCCCTAAGAATTTTTCACCCAGAGGAAGAACTGTTGTGTGGGAGGACAAAGACAGTGACAAAATGTGTTGTGTGGTGATGAAGAAAATAATTCAACTCTTAGGATTGTCATGTTAAGAGAAGTAGCAATGTAGAGAGCTTTCCCCTTATAAAGGTCAGAGGAAGAAATACTGTTCCTGGAGAGGGGACTGTGGGACTGATTACCTCTTTGTGGTTACGCTACTCTCATAAAAACTGGTGGTTGCAAGGTGCAGGAGTATTTGGCAAGAGGAAATATGCCTTATCTACCTAGAAAGGAGAGAGATTTCCTTTTGGATGTTGGCTACCTGGTACAAAAACCCCATTTCTCATTGAGCTAGTTACTTGTGAATCATAATGTCATTCCTGATCTGGAAATCAGTCAGTCAGTATTATTTAACATTGACTGAATGCCAGGCATGCTACAAGACACTAGAAAGAAGGAGTTTTTACCATCAATAGACTTGCCTATAGAGGGAGCATTTATGAGAAAAATGGCAAGAAAAAGTGGTTCTCAAAAACTTGGTGGTCAGATCTCATTGTTGATCCCCAAAGGAATTGTGACATCATTTCTTTTATTCTCTATGCAGTCTGAGCTCTAAAGGCCAACAGATACATAGGGTGGGACATTGTCCCGGTAACTTGCCTCTGAGGGAACTTTTTAGGAATTGCTCCTAAATATGAAGAATGACAAGCCGTGTGATATAGGTGTGTTGTTGGATGAATGATAAGTTGTTTTTTTTGTTTTACAAAAGCACAGTTCACAAATTGTGCTTTGGTGTTAGATTGTGTTTTGGTATATTCAGCTGCAACCTGTTGCTTAATCTACAGAATCTTCCCACATTGCAAAGTCCAGCTGTTTCTAAGAGTTTAGGTTTGGAGCACCGCCTTTGAACCTAACTGGAAGCTGCAGGAATGCTTCAACTAAAAACTTCTTCTCTGTGTGTGAGTGTGTGAGGAAATGTGAGCTTTTAAAGTCCAGCTAAATTATAGAACAAAAACAAAGAATGTGAGATCAAAGAAAAGAGAGAGAGAGAGAGAGAGAGAGAGAGAGAGAGAGAGAGAGAGAGAGAAAGTGTGTGTGTGTGTGTGTGTTTAACCATATACTATGGACTTTTTTTTTTTGCTTTTTTTGTAGGGCAATTGGGGTTAAGCAACTTGCCCAAGGTCACACAGCTAGTAAGTGTTAAGTGTCTGAGGCTGGATTTGAACTCAGGTCTTCCTGGCATCAGGGCCAGTGCTCTATTCACTGTGCCACCTAGTCACCCCAATACTACAGACTTTTAAAGGAACACATAGAAGCCCTATGAGATTGCCTTCAATTGCCAGAGCATGATTATAATTTCTCTCCCACTTGGAACAGAGCCTCTTTTCCCTCAACCCCATCTCTAGTAATCCTATGCCCAGAGTGACGCATCAGTATTTGGAAAACTTACCCACTCTAACAAAGGACATTTTGTTGATTTCTGAGGCAAATAGGACAAGAGAGCTAGAATAGTGTGAAATACTCAAGCTCAGTTGGCAGGTGGCCTTTTGCATAGGAAAGACTCATCACCATTGAAACGCTAGAGGGAAACATGGTGTCATAGCACCCAGTGAAGTCCATACAATGAATCTCTCTTTAGGATCATTGGACCATAGACTTAGAGCTATAAGGTCCCTTAGAGATTATCTGGGCCCTAGATATGATCTTATCTACCCATTACAGTTTAACAACTGAGGAAACTGAGGTCCAGAGACATTGTCACTTCCTTAAGGTGGCACAGTTATTGAGCAACTTGTTTTCCAATCTGTACATATCTGTGGCCAAACTAGACAGTCAGGGTCAGTCAAGAGCCCTACCTAGCGTCAAGTTCAGAGTCCCTAAATGAACTGATCTGACAGCACAGTCCTTGAAAATTACCTTTGGGATTGATGAAATCTGGTGAGGACTGCCAACCACTCATGTTCCAGGACTGACATTAGCAATTATTCCATCTCCTCCCGCCGATTATCTGCAGTTTTCTTCCCTCTCTGTTGTCTGTTTCCTTTTTAATAACTTCTTGGCTGCCAATGTTCCAATCAATATTGGGCGGGGGATGGGGTGGATAGAGTGAAAGAGGAGAGATGTAGGAAAGCTCCCAGTGACAAGAGATTATTTAGACAATGGAGATGTTTCAAGCTCTTTTTTTGCTGGAGGAGTCCTTTGTGCTCACATATTTGGGTTTTATACCAAACTGTGGGTCTAGCTAGGGGTAAGAAGCTTTTGACAGGTTCATTGGAACCCCCGCCCCCCATGAGAGAGAGAAGAAAGATAGCATTTTCACTGTAACTTTGGTCATAAGTATGTCCAGCATTTTCAGGCTTAGCAAGAATTGAGCTTGTGACCTCCTGGGAAAGAAAACATCGCTTCTTGTAAGCTTGCACCACAAGAAACTCAGTGAACAGATCCTTAGGGTATGAGGCTATGTGCAGATGGTCCTCCCTAATACATAGTTCTTTAGGATTGTCTTTCTCAGGAGCATTCCTAGAGAATTCAGGCCCTGATACAGGTTAATTCATGTCTGGCACAGCCAAGATCTGTCCTTTTTGTAAGGGTTGATGGAGGGCAGGGATGGTGGAAGAACAAAGCCCTATTCCATCTTTCTAACAATGCATGCATGGTCCCTTGACAATCACCATAGAAAGTATTAGAAGTCAGCCATATGTCTTCCTTAAGATACAGAATTCCAGTTTATAGAATTCTGTTTTCCTCAGTTGTTTTCCCAAGTCATGGGTTCTGTTTGAGGAATTCAGATCTGATTGGTCTGAGTGATGGATTATGGATTTGAGATGTGGAAATTGCAAGAGATATGAACACAGTATTATTTTTTAAAAAGAGAAAGTCAAAGCACTAGGTTCTGTTGGTGTGCTCAATTGATTCAAGACATTTGGACACTTAGTGTGTAGAGGCTGCAGTGAATCAGCAAGGAAGAATTTTTCTTTGACATATTTCATTCCAGTAGGGATTTCCTTTTGGTGGGGTCATAAATCATACATCTAGAACTAGGGGAGACCCCAGAAGCAAGCTAAACCCATCCCCTCCATTGTAGAGAAGAGAACACTGGGGTCTCCAACATGTTAGTCGACTTGCTCTGGGTCATAGTGCCATTTATTATCAGAAGCAGCCTGTCTGACTTCATAGCCATTGAGTGATCTTTCTATTGTACCATACTCGCTATTCCCATTGGAGCTGTCATAATATCACAAATTTAAAGATAGAAAGAATCTCATAGATCTTTTAGACGAGCTTTCTCATTTTATAGTTGAAGACACATTAGCCCCATGAAGTTAAATGATGTGCTCAAAGTCATAAAGGTTGGTAGTATCAGAATCAGAATTTGAACACAGGACCTTTGATTTCAGATTGAGTGGTCTTTCTGCTGTACCTTACTTCTTATTCCCAATAGGATTTTCTTCCACTGTGAGTTCAAACTATCTCAGTGCTAAGGACATGGAGTTTTATAGGGTTGTTTTTAGGGTAATGAGGTAGCTTTTTGGGGAAGGGATGAGAAATAGAAGGAAGGAAGGAAGGAAGGAAGGAACGAAGGAAGGAAGGAGACATGTTTAGGAAAGAAGTGTTGGTGCCTGTGACTCTGTGTGCTGGAACTTTCTCTTTAGCTATTTCCATGCCCTTAGCAGTAATGAATACCTTCACTCAGCATGGGAGTATTAGGATTGTCAAATGGGGGTAATAGAGGCAAAGGAAAATGAGGAGAGAGAGGAAGATACTGACTTGAAAAATAGTGGATATAACTGACAATTTTTTGAAGACATAGCATGAATTTTTAAAAATATATTTCTTACTGTGCTGGAGACATATATCATTATTTCAATGGATGAATGATCTTAGGTGCAGACTCCCTGTATAAGCATTGATCAAAACCCAAGTGTCTTCTTTTCCACTACAATTATTGACCACCTTTTTCCATAAATCCTTAGAAAGGGTCTCCCTAGTAGAAGAATCCTTCTAATTTTTAAAATATTTTATGAATACATGGGAAACCCAGATGCATGTTCCAGTTATATGATGGACTCACTTTTTTCTAGTCATATGTGGCTTTGATGCGGCCTTGTGCAATAATGTTTCATGTGAATGGGACATCTTGGGTCATATACTGCTGTCTACTTATACCCACCCATCAGCCCATTATGTCTTTAAATTGTCCTTTGGATCTCTTGCAATTTTGATTCTTCTAAGATTATTGTACATGTGAATATATACACGCATAAAGAACTGCTTTAACTCAGAGTTTCTGATTGATTTTTCAATTGGACATGGCTGCCAACATTTTACTTCTAACACCTCTATCAAGTAGCTAATGATCTGTAAACCAACACTTAAATTTACCAGGGGCACTCTCTCTTTACAGCAATCCTACAGTGATTCTTTTGGTAAAGTAAAGCAAGGTTTTGCATTATTACTCTTCTTCCTCCAACCTTACTCATTTTAGAGGGTCAGATTTATGAGTGGCCTAGATCATTCCCCTTCTTTGCTCTACTTATGAGGGGAAGGGAACAGCTCTTGACTGGAAAGTCATTCGTTCAACATGACCTGTGGCTTCCTTTTCTCCTCTGTCAGAACTGATCAATAAAGAGGACCTGGCCACTTAGCAGAGAGGCATTTAGAAAAATGCATCTAGTAGGAGCTACTGACTCCATGGCAAACAGTCAACATTTTAACTTACACTTTAGCATTTGTAAGTTATATGTATGTATCTTTACATGTATTTATTGTTTATATGTATGTATTATATGTATTATACATAGTATATTATGAAATTATATGTATATATCTTTATATGTATTAGAATATGTGTAGAAGTGTGTATATGTAAAGGGCAGGTGTGGACAGCACATACATGTATGTATATATTCAGTATACATAGGCATGTGCATATATAGATAGATTCAGTGCATGTGTGTGCATATATGTGGAATTGTATAAATATATGTAATATATTATATATTGTATTATGTATAATATATGATATAAGATATCTACATGTAATATGTATGTATATAGACAAAAATAACTATAATAAATAACATTTTATCATAAAATATATATATACACATTTATATGTTTCATATATACATAGGAAATGCCACCATATATTACATGTGTAGATATGTTTTACATAGGCATATCCATTTTATAAATACATGTACTATATTAATTTTAGATCTTATAAATAAGTATTTATGTAATGCACACATACACATGTGTGTGTGTATATATAAATATATATATATATATGTGTGAAGATTAAAAATAGTTCTGTAATTATATCATTAAGTCCACAGGAAAAAATGTTTAATTTATAAGAACTCAGTTTACATGTAGTTATTTAAAAACATAAACTAAGATGCCATGGAGCTCTATTCCACTTGAATACTGCCTCGGGAAATTGACTCTGAGAGAGCCGGCCTTTCAGTTTTCACACTCATTTCTATCAATATCTTTTAAGAAGCAGATTGCCTAATAAGGCATTCAGCCTTGGATTTAAAGATCTCCTATTATCCAAGGAGTTTGAAGATTGTTCAGCTTACAATTGCTCAACTGGTTCAACATATAAAATAAAACCTAGTTCTTCCCTGCCCCCTCCCCTCCCCGCCCTTGGCTACAAACCATGAGTGTTGTCTGTTCCCAATGAGCTTGTTTGGGTAGAGTGTGCTGATAATAAATTCCTTTAACTGGAGGGAGTCACTTTTGAAGGCTGCCTTGGATTGTCTCCCATCTGTCATGAGCGTGTGCCTTTGCTCACCAGGAGTACTGATCAACAGATTGGGGATGCTTTACTATAAAGATAACCTCAGTATTGGGGAAAAAAAACAATTAGAAGAAAATCTATGCACCCACTAGTCATGATTCAATTGTGTCAATAATCTTTGATTATGAATACCAACGTATTCAATTACATAAAGGCAATGAACATTTCTCATGTACTTGCAATACACGTGACATACTACTGTGCTAGTTAGACCACAGGGTTATACACTGTAAAATTAAAAACAGCCCCTGCTTTCCAAAAGCTTACATTTTACTAGAGGATACAACATGTAAATAGGCAGATAAATATAAGAAAATTTGAGAAGGGAGAGAAAACTATCAGGAAAGACTTCCCTTAGGAGGTGAGAAATGAGCTGAGCTTTAAAGGAAATTGGTGGCTCTACAAGAGAGAAGTAAGAACTTTCCATGCATGGGACTCAAGTTTGCCTGTGAGGGGTGGGAAACCTGTAGCCTCAAGGCCACGTGTGGCCTCTAGGTCCTCAAATGTGGTCTTATAATGAATCCAAACTTCACAAAACAATTTATTCAATTCAGTCACAAGTGGTCAAAAGTGGAAAAAAGTTTAAAAAGCACTGGTTTATGGCATGGCAGTAAGGGAGAGGAACGTGTTTAAGATGATTACAAAATTATGAATATTGAGTGACTGATGCCATTATAGTTTCCTCATCAGAAAGAAGCAAATTTGGAGAGTAAAGGGTCAGATTTGGGAGTAAGATATTGAGTTACTTGAGATGCCCACAGGATATCAACATGAAAAGGTTCAGAAAGTAAATAATGGTATGGTGCCAGAGTACATCAGAGAGTTTAGGGTCGGGCATTTCAATTTGAGAGCTATCAGTATTTTTTTTGCTGTAGAATTGTTCCAGTTATGTTTGAATCTTTGTGACCCCATTTGGAGTTTTCTTAGCAAAGATACAGGAGTGGTTTGCTTTCTTTCTCCAGCTCATTTTATAGATGAGGCAAACAGGGTTAAGTGACTTGCCCAAGGTTATACAACAAATGTAGGAGACTAAATGTTTAAATCATGAAGATGGGTCTTCCTGATTACAGGCCCAGTGCTTTATTCACTGTGCTACCTAGCTCCCATCAGCACACATGATAATTAAACCAGTAGGGACTGGTGAGATCACTATCAAATGAAAGTTTTATAGATCAGGTTTTTTTTTAGGGAAAAGTATATTTTATACCATGAAAGGAAATACCAGAGAAAAATAGTATCACTTAAGAATTTTTGTATTTTTATACATTAAAATGTAAGCATCACAGAAACTTAAAAGTATAATAAAAACCTATACAAGGCTGAATACAGTAGAAATCTCTGTATTTTGATCCCACAGGATAAAGGTTGATCCAGACCCACAGAAATGTGGATTAGTCAAGAGTTTCTTTTTGACCCTTCTGGCCCCCGATAGCTGTATTCTGATTTTTCTCCCTGTTTTCAATTCCTTAAATTCTCTGAGCCAGCTTGTTTACCTCCCTCATTCATTTCAACTAATTTTCTCTTTCTCTGTTCTATCCCTTGATTTCTGCCTCCTTTGGTAAATTCTCATCCACCCATACCCCATTTCCAAAAGGCTTCAAATATGGTCCCAAGTATATTAGATCTTTGCAGAAAGGAAGTATTTCCTTAAGCAGTATTTCAGCATAATACCTGTCATCCCTATAAGAGCCAACAAAGGAAAATGGAGGGATGCACATTTAGGGTCAGGGCAGAGTTAGAGCTTGAAGCTCAACTTATACGCCAGCCTGGTATCCTGTAGGTACTACAGCGCTACTAACCACAGCCAGCTACAGTAGAGTTGTAAGCAGTTCACTAGAAATATGTGAAACAGTATAGAAAATAGAGCTTTTGTCTACTAAGATTAGAACCTGATGTGTTTTAGTTTGTGCAACTGCCTGTTTGTCTCTGGCGGGATATTTGGAAGTTCTTATAGGTCTAAGAGTTTTGCTGAACTGCATAGTAAACGTTGGAAAAGCAATAAGTCTTTGCATTTTTGTTTGACCCTAGTGTCATGCCTTTGGAAGCTTTTCTTCATATGAACACGTTCTGGTACCCACTACATATTTCATTTATTAAATCTAAAAGTGAGGTCAGGTGGAACACTTCTCTATTTAAAAATTTAAAAGCTAAAAGCTTGTTTTAGGAAAGTATTTAGTTTTAATGGAAATGCCACATAGTGGGGGGTGGGGCACAATTGGTGCCTGCTTTTGAACATGCTGGAGTGATGCGGAGGGTGGGGGTGGGTCTTTGTTCAAAAGAGGCTTCATCTCTCACACGAAAGAACCTTCACCCTCAGGAGAATTAGGTGTATCAACAGAGGAAGAAATTGAGAGCTATCTAAATCTGGAAGCTTACCAGATGGAACAAAAACCCTGGCATTTTTAAAAGAAGGAGGGTGAAGAGAGGAGGGATCCATTTATGAGCTGTATAAAATGTAATTTTGTTTTAAACCTCACTAAAAGCTATATAGGTCATGGAGACAATCAGTCTTTTATTCTTTGAAATAATTCACATTACAGTCTTGTGTATTACTTGCCTTATCAAATAAAAGCCTTTAGACTTGTGTGGGCAGATAATTACAAATTGATTTCTGGACCTATCATTTTGGGAATGGTTCTTTCCCTCACCTCTCTCTCTCTCTCTCTCTCTCTCTCTCTCTCTCTCTCTCTCTCTCTCTCTCTCTCTCTCTCTCTCTTTCTCTTTCTCTCTCTCTTTCTCTCATTCTCTGTCTCTGTCTCTCTGTCTCTGTCTCTCTCTGTCTCTCTCTGTCTCTGTCTCTCTCTCTTTTTCTTTCTCTTTTTCTCTCTCCCTTTCTCTCTCTCTCCCTCCCCTTCAAGCTTCTTATGGTTCCCCCTCCATATATCCTGTATAGATGGAGGATTAGTGAAATTAGCTGGTCAGATGAAGTAAACTGCAAAGCTATGTGAGACAGCCATTTTTATTTGAAAATGGAAATTGAATTATAAATGTGTTGGGTGTACATCCATCCAGACAGAGTATTTATTTTAAAATCATGTTCTATCTCTGTGGGCTTCAAACTGGAAAGCATGATCACAGACTGGAAGCAATAAGCCAGCAAGAAATGACAATGAAGTCCCCAAGTATATATCCCAGTCTGTCTGCCTGTATTTTAGCTTTCTTGCTATAAAATCTGGCAGGTGAAAGATGGAGAATTAACTATGGGATAGCAACCTGGTCACTCACAAAAACATGGAGCCTGATCATAAGGTTGAAAAAGACTGGGCTTCAATAAATGGAGTTTATTTTAAATCTACAATACCATCAACAGATCTGGTACTAAATTACATGAATCAATATCAGCATTAAAGCAAGACCTATACCATAAATGTCTTAGATTCTCTAACAAAACATAAGATCTTGAATTTAGGGTTAGAAGAGATCTTAGGGGTGATTTAGTCCAACCCCCTAATTTTACATATGATAAAATTAGCCCCAGAGAGGTGAGTGATCGTAGTGGGCAAAGTGCACAGAGCAGTACAGTCAGGAAGATTTGAATTCAAACCTTGTCTCAGACATAAACTAGGTACTTACTAGCTACTACTAGTACTGTTAGCTACTACTACTAGTATAACCCTTGGAAAGTCACCTAACCTATTTGTGCCTTAGTTTTGTCATCTGTAAAATGAGGGGGTTGGATTTCCTAACAGCTGAGGCATCTTCCAGCTCTAACACCGAAATTTAAGGTCAACAAAATAGTAACTTGTAGACCTTGGATTTGAACCCAAATCTTTTGCTGATGCATGTGTATAAATATACACATATAATACACATATACATATAATACATATCTTTACACATGTAAATATGCATATGTACATATGTATGTACATATACATATATATAAACATATGCACACACATATTTCCAGAGCATAACTACATACATGAATCTCTATTAGTCAATGGAGGAGGGAGCAGGAAAAAACATTTGAAATTCTTTTTTCCGATTAAAGTCTTTCTGGGCTTGTTTGCAGTGACTGATATGAATTATCGCCTTAACACCTCCCTGCTTTCTGAGAACATTAACTACTCTTAATTTCTGCCAAGGCTATCCTGGAGCTCCAAACCGTTTTGCTACATGGCTCAGAAATACCCTCAAAATAGTAACATTTTATGTGTTGTTCCCTTTTTATTCTTTTCTCTTATTAATACGCTCCTGAAGAACACATGATTTTTCCCTCTTTGGGCCTGAGTCAAGAACATTCTCTTGTGGAAAGTTCAGATGCACTCACATTTCCATGTATTGATTTCCACATGTGAATTACATATGTATATGGTCATTGAACTAAGTTTTGGTCCAGTGTCAGGCATACTTTAGCTTTCCAGGGGACATTTCCCTGGTTGTAAAGTAAATTATGCAGAGTGTACACAGATATTGCTCGCTTGCTTCTGGCAGGTCACTTGTATCACTCATTTGGACAGACATTACCACCAACTGGTGCCTGCTTCTAGCCATGTAATGACTGATCACTGAAAGAACTTGACGTTTTGATGTGAGGTGGCAAACGCAATCTTTCTCCCAAATGGTTACAGTTTGTATATGTAGGGGAGGAAGAGTGGTGGGTTGGTTTCTTCCTTCAGTCCTTCAGGTGGCATTGAGCCTTTCAGTGAGGACTTCAGAATGAGGTGGCCCTCCCCTCCCCTATATCATTGTGACCATTTTAACATAGCACTCATAGTCAGGAGACTTGCCTAGATAAGCTTTTACCTGGGTCCCCGGTTGTCTTTTCTTCTTTTCCTTTCCTGAGAAGGTGGCCGAGCATTAACCTTGAAGTAGATATGTCCAAGTTTGGAGGCAGTCATTGGAGTTCTAAGAGTCCAGTACAGCTGACTAATAGTGAAGGGAATTTATCAGAGAACATAGTTGAAGGTAGAAGAAGACCAAAACCTTAGATAGAAGACAAACTTTGAGGGAGATGGTGCAAAGTAAAATATAAAATGCCTAATCAGTTCCTTGTAAAGCATCTTATGTCTGAGGAGGTATAATTATGAGCATCCAAAGTATATTGTACAGTAGTTACAAATTGTCACTGAATCCTCTTTGTAGTCATCATGTCAGTGTGCACTAGTAAGAATCTTTTGTGTTTTACTTTTTCTTTTGTGTGTAGGAAATGCCTGGCCCATATCTGATTTATATTGTATGTTCATTATCTTGCCTCTTTTGGGAGTCCTAGCCATAAATTGATAACCTAAACCATAGGCATTTTCCCCATAATTTCTGGTTTGGATAGTTTAACAAGACAAAGAATATGAAGAAGAGTGCCAAGCTCCCCTCTTATTGGGGGGTTTACTTCCCTACCTCACTTTTTATGCCACAAAACTGAGACTCAAAACAAAAATAGTATCTCCTGAAATATGCTGCTACTTAGCGGGAGAGGCAGAACCAGAATCTAGTTCCCCTGACTCCAGTTCTTAAGATGATATCATGCTACACATTTTTATTAGACATAGAATATTTGAGCAAATGAATTAAAAGGCATTTATTAAGCACTGTTAATTACATTTATTATTATGTGCCATGTACTGTACTGAGTGCTGGAAATAAAAATGACCAAAAACAAGAAAATTCCCACCCTTGAGGAACCTGACATTCTGATGGGGATGGGGGGAAGGTAACACATCTAGAGGAACAGTAGCCAGCGATGGGTATTTGGGCTGGATTTGGAAGTGGTGAGTGGATGGTGATTGGAGCCATAAGTTGACACAATCTTTTGGAAATAATGGGAACTTTGATGTGATTATGGTTCCAAAACTGGAAAAGGGAGAAATCACTCCTCTTGTTCTCTTGCCTAACCAGTGTATATTCTTTCCATTAGTGATCAGAATGTATGGTGTGTCCAGAGAGTCCAACGAGAGGACTTGCTGAGGTCTCTTCAGGGCTGCTTCCCCACCTTTGGAATCCCACTATCACCCAACTTTTACTTGTGACTCCAAGAAGTTGTAGCATGCACAGTGGCCACACCGCTGTAAAACTATCTTTGTGACAGGCTAAACCAGGTTCATGGTAGCTGGCAGACCTCAAATCTGTTTATGAGGTAGGGGGATGCTTACCCCAAGCATGAAAAGACTTCTGCCAGTGGAATGGGTAGATGAGAACACTTGTTCCAATGGCCGTGAACGTGGTAGAAGCAAGCCTTGTGGAGTACTTCGAGCTTGGTTGAGACATCAAAGACACTAAAGTCACCCACTATATCTTGGGCTGTCTGTCACTAGTTATCCTGACTTTTGCCTTGCAAGTGGAATTCTATAACTCTGAAAGACAGACGGAGGCTGCCTTATAAGAATCCAGCTCACAAGCAAGTCAATACGTCACCCCAGTAATGTTATTGGTTTTACTCAAAAACAAAAGAGGAACAACAACAACAACAACAATTTTAGTGGCCAAACGCAATTCTTCCCTATGTCTGCATGAAGTCTTATATCACATTCATGATCTGGGAGATAGGGTTGGAAAGGTGGGAAAGAAAAGTTGGTCTGATCACATGGAGGAATCCAAGGATAAGGGCTTGAAGTCTTCACACTGAAGCAAAGCAGTTGGTATAAAAATAGCCAGGGAGTATTGTTAATAATGTCTATGGCCAGGCTGAAATTGTGGGGCCTACAGAAATGTGTATTAATTTGACCATTAGGGCCAGAAATGGAAAAGATAATGAATACCCTACGGCATGGTTTCTAGTGGAGGAGGGGGTAAGATAGATGGTAAAAAAAAGTCTGGGCATGACTAGGTGAATAGAGCACCCACCCTGGAGTCAGGAGGACCAGAGTTTAAATTGGTTCTCAGACACTTAACTTATTAGCTGTGTGACCTTGGTCAAGTCACTTACTTTAATTGACCTGCCTTCCCCCCTCCAAAAAGCAAAAAAAAGAAAGACTAAAAGACAGAAAGACTGAAAGAAATAAAGGAAAGAAGGAAGAAAAGAAGGAATGAAGGAAGGAAGAAAGGAAGGAAGGAAGGAAGGGAGGGAGGAAGGAAGGGAGGAAGGAGAGAGAAGATAAT
>JAQQSW010000087.1:0-19831 GCA_028646575.1 Pseudocheirus occidentalis
AGCAGAAAACAAGGGGGGGGTGCAGGATAGGAAGGAGGGACATACAATTAGCCTCTCACAATTTGCCCACCATGGAGATGTCCTGTGTAATTACACAGGTACACAATTCACAATCCTGTGAATTGCTGCTCCTCCCAGTGGGAGTGGGTGACAGGGGAGGAATTGCAAGAATCTAGTATTTAAAGCTATACAATTAAATGCAACTGGGAAATAATACATATAGGGACGGGGCAGGGGGCCCCTCCCTGTCCTGCTAGAAAGCTAGAGGGGTGTTGGAGGAGGGCATAAAAGGGAACAGATTGTGGGAGGGGCCTTACAGTGGGATCAATGTTCTGGGCTGGGGGTAGGTGCAGAAAGGGGAGATAATTTGTAACTCAAAACCTTGTGGAAATGAATGATGTAACCAAGAAAATAAATTAAAATTAAAAAAAAAAGAACATTGTACACAGTGACAGCAGTATTAGCTATTCTCAGCAATATAACTATTCAAGACAATTCCAAAGGACTCATGATGAAGAATACAATCCACTTCCAGAGAATGAACTGATGGAGTCTGAATGCAGATCAAAATATACTATTTTTCACTTTATTTTTCATGGGTTTTTTGGGTCTATGTTTTCTTTCACAACATGACTAATATGTAAATATGCTTTGCATGACTGCACATGTATAACCTATATCAAATTGCCTATCATATCAGGGAGGGGAGGAAGGAGGGTGAGAGGGAGAGAATTTGGAAATTTTTATTTTCCAATTCAAATTCAATTCCAATTTTTAAAAAATTTGTAATTGTTTTTATATACAATTGGGAAAAATAAAATATTTTTTTAAAAAAGAATTCTTTGATGGCTGAGTGAGGAGACTGAACATCACTATTATCCTAATAGGAGTACACATCTTACTTTAAACAAGGCCACATTATAATCTAGTTTTAGGACAAAGATCACAAAGATCAATTTGGATTATAATTACAAATGGAATCATTCAAAATCTTAATTTTCCCATGGGCCGTTAGCTACCAGCACCTCAAATTATACAGCACACTCCTTTCAGTCACAGACTGAAGTGAGGAGAGACTAGTGGCAAGGAGACCAACCAGTAGGCTATTTCAAATAGTCCAGGCATGAAGTGTTGTGAGCCTGCTTATGGCAGTATCAAAGGAGAGAAAGAAGTATATACAAGAAGTATTATGAAGGTAAAAATCAATAGGTGTTGATAACAGATTAGACATGGGGAATGAGAGACAGAGAGTAAGGAGTTAATAGTGTCTACAAGAATAATAAGGAAGTTTGGAGGAGGGGAGAGTTCAAGAGGGAAAGATAATGAGTTCAGTTTGGGGATATGTTGAATTTAAGATGTCTATGGGACATCTAGTTTAACCTGTTCAATGGGTAGCTGGAGATTAGAATCTGTAGGCCAGCAGAAAGACTAGAGCTGGGTAAGGAGATCTGAAAAAAAATCGGCATGGAGATAATTGAATCCACGGGACTAATGAGATCTCCAAGTGACATAATATAGAAAAAGAAGAGAAGAGAGAAACCTGTTGGGCATCCACAGTTCGTGGGAGTAACCTGGGTAAAGATCTAGCAAAGAAGACTAAGAAATTAGACAGAATGAGAAACAATAGAGAGCAATGTCATGCAAACCAGAATTTATGGAATGTTTATTCTTAAGAAGTCGTAACTTGTAAATTGATACAGAAAGGCAAAAACTGTGCAACATATAATTGCAAGTTGCAGAAAAGCTAGCACTTACTATATGCCTACAAAGATGTGGCTGAGTAGCCAGTTTTATATCTAAGAAGTTTGCTAATCTTTATAAACTAACAGGCGACAGATTGCTATGCTACAGATTCTAACCCCCAAATACCCTAAGAATTCAACAAACAAACCACTAAAACGGGAACATCACTACAGATAAAACTTCCCCCCAGGTGCCTGTATATGCAGACATTTGACCTACAAAACATACAGCATTGACCTACCAAAATTTAAGACTTTTAAAAATAGATACTGCCATATCAAACTTTCATAAACTCCAAATTACAGGAAACCAAAAGCTCTTAAAATATAATAACCTAGTGGAAGAAATCAAAACCCTATGGGAACAGTATTCATCAACTCCATACTCCTTGTCTGCTACAAGACTTGTCCGAAAGATGCTTTTAGTGAGTTCAATAGAAGATGAGCTGTTAGCCCAACACTATTCTTAAATTACATATATCAATTGTTTCCTCATGCAAATGTTTTCAGAACGTTAAATATAAAATAAAAATACTAGAATAATAACTTGTCATGGGACTATTTCTACTTGAACTTCATCAAACATAATGATGAGAATTTATCATCATCATTGTTATTAATCAACTAATCATTGATACATATCAACTATTATTAATTATCAATAATGATAATAAGATCTGATATTATATAATGATTTAAGGTTTGTAGAATGTTTTACCTTCATTATCTCCCTTGAAACTAATTTTTAAGCAATTGCAATTTTAATTCTTATTTATGTAATTTCTAAGCATACAACTATTTTCTATTAAGGCATGATCTACCTATAGGGAGTCAAACACCACAATTATCCTAATAGGAGTACACATCTTACTTTAAATGAGGCCACATTATAATCTAGTTTTTGGACAAAAATCACATTTGGATTATAATTACAAATGAAATCATTCAGAATCTTAATTTTCCGATAGGCCATTAGCTACCAGTACCTCAAATTATAGAGCACACTCCTTTCAGTCAGCTGAGTTCCCAAAATTTATGGAAATTGTAAGCATGATGGTATTATGACTATATATACCTTACATAAAGATTGGAACACATCCTTCTAATGGTCTTTCAAGGACAGAATTTTAGTATGCTTTGGTCAAATATAGCAGCAGTCTATATTTAAGGGGAAGTTAAGTGGCTCAGTGGATAGGGGTGACTTGACTATGTTCCAACCAAACCATTAGAATACTCACCAAGTTATCTTTGTGCCAAATAATCCTATATAAGTTACTTCCACCTGCCTCAATCCTGCAGTCACAGAGATTTAGTGTTCATGGTCCAGGTAAATCTTTTTTTCCTTTTTGGAAGTGGGAAAGCTGAGCAGTCAGGGTTAAGTAACTTGCCCAAGGTCACACTGCCATTAAGTGTTAAGTGTCTGAGGACAGATTTTGAACTCAGGTCTTCCTGACTCCAGGGCCAGTGCTCTATTCACTGCAGCACCTAGCTGCCCCCCTGGTGAGTCTCTTGTTTCTCTGTTTGACTATCAGGGAATCCCACTTCTGACACCGTACAGTTGGTCAAGAACAAACCTAAACCTGAAAAAAGTTTTAGAAAGACATTCAAGTCATCTGAGGAGAGACAAAATAAGTAGCCCACTCCTCCAGAGGCTCTGTATATTTTACATTATATCAAGTTCAGACAAAGAAACAACAGCTGATTGGTCAGCATAGAGGCAGTTTCCAGAATGGGTACATGGGTTGTTTGAGATGTATAATGGGAGAAAATTCGTTACATTCTTTGTGGCAATCTCTAGATCCCCTGGAAGGTTTCTGGGGCTAGCATGACCCTAAGTTAAGCAACAAATCTGATCTCTAAACAACAAATAAGTCTGATCTCTAAGCCACATAGGGCTAGGTTCAAACAATGCAATAAAAATTTCCCACAGGGCTTATTCTTATAAATTTGAATCCATTCACTACATATACAATAGAAATGAGACCTTTATCATAGAATCTTGCTGCAAAGATTTTTTTCCCCACTTACCTGCTTCTCTTACTGTTTTAGCTAAATACATTGTGCAAAAGCTTCTGATCAAAATCATCCATTTTAATTCTTGTGAACCTCTCTTTCTCTTGTTTGGTCATGAATTCTTCCCTTCTCTATAGATCTGACAGGTAATCTTTTCCTTGCTCCTTTTTTTTTTTACATTACCTTTTATGTCAAAAACTATGTGTCCATTTTTCCAAATAGAAATTAAAGACTCTATAAGACAACAAGAAATATTTTTTAAAAATAAAAAAATAGAAAATGGAAGGTATCTCATGGCAAAGGCAATTGATCTAAGAGGGGAAAAAAAACTCAAGGAAAAATAATTTTAAAATCATTAAAATCATCTAAAAGGTATGACCAAAATCAAAAGCAAAACAAACAAATCTAGACACCATATTTCAAGAAATTGTAAAATACAACTGCCCACATCTCTTAGAATCATAGGATAAAGTGAAAATAGAGTAAACCAATCATATCATGAAAGGAACCCCAAAATAAAAACTCCCAGGTATATTATAGCCAAAATAAAGAACTTCAATGTCAAACGAAAATATTGCAAGGAGCCAGAGAGAAAGAATTCAGTAACGAAGGAGCCACAGTCAGGATCACACATGATTTAACAGCCACCATCATAAAGGAGCAGAGAGCTTGCAATATTAGATTCTCAAAGACCTAGTATAATAGGCTTACAACCAAGAACAATAAGCCTGGCAAAGCTCAGTATTGTCCTACAGGGAGGAAACAGAAGATAACTTCTAAACATTTCTGATGAAAAAAACCCAAGTTAAATAGAAACTTTAAAGTTCAAACAAGAAAAACATAAAAAGGTAAATATAAACAAATAATCAAAAAGAACTAAATAAGGATATACTATTTACATTCAAATATGGTAATACAAGTGTCCCTTCAGATCCCTAATTTCATTAGAGGACATGGAATTCTAGAAAGATATAGGGTTTCTAAGTTGTTTTTTAAAAATATTTTGATCTTAAAAAAAGAAAAGGAGGGGCATGGGAAAGCAATACATGGGTGAGAGGAGTGGGGAAATGGTAAAGTAGGGGAAATTATTTCACTTAATTAGGATATACAAGTAGAAAACCACAAACAAGAAGGAAGGGGTGGGGGACTGGGCATCACTTGAACATTACTTTCTTTTTTCCCTTTAAATTCTTCCCACTGCCTACCTTTCCTATTACTATAGATAGCAAAACCACCCTTCAGGTTCCTTGGTCTCACAATTCAGGAGTCATCCTGGATTCTTTTTTTTTTTTTGTCATCCTAGATTCTTTACCATGTCTTGTTCTCCATATCCAAGTTATTGCCAAGACTTGTCAATTTTCCCTTTGCAAAATCTCTCAAGCACACCCCTTTCTGACACTTTCATTACTCTAGTGTAGACCCTCCACCTTATGCTTTGATTACTGCTAACCTACTGGTGGGTATGCTGCCTCAAGTGTCTGCCCATTCCAATCTATTCTCCATTCAATCATTAA
Source organism: Pseudocheirus occidentalis (assembly GCA_028646575.1). NCBI lineage: Eukaryota > Metazoa > Chordata > Mammalia > Diprotodontia > Pseudocheiridae > Pseudocheirus > Pseudocheirus occidentalis. The sequence goes on from JAQQSW010000087.1 coordinate 5,270, forward strand.
AGTGATTTTCCTAAAACATAGGTCTGATCAGGTCAAACTCAGACCCTCTCCACCGCACCTCCCACCCTCCTACAAACATACACTCATTGCATTGACTTCTGATTGCCTCCAGGAGCAAATATAAAATGTTCTGTTTAGCATGCAGATCCCTTTATTATCTAGCCTCTTCCTATCTTTCCAGTTTCCTTATACCTTACTTGCCAACATGTATTCTTTGACCCAGTGACACTGGCCTTCTGACTGTTCCACAAACAAAACACTCCACCTTTTGACTCTTGGGATTTTCTCTGATTGTCCCCTGTGCTGGAAAAGCTCTCTGTCTTCCACTCCAACTACTGACCTCCCTGATTCCTTTAAGACCCAACCAACATCCCATCTTTTACAGGAAGCCTTCTTTAAACTCTTTCAATTCCAGCATGTTCTTTCTTTTATTATTATTTCCTATTTATTCTGTATATAGCTTGGCACACATACATGCATGTATGTGTGCACACACACATATATGAATATGTTTTCATGTTGTGTCCCCATTAGAGTGTAAGTTCCTTGAAGGCAGGGACTATCTTTTATTTATTTATATCCTCACTGCTTAGCACAGTGGCTGCCATATAGCATGGGCTTAATATATGTTTTTTATTGATTGACCTGAAGTGGTCAAAGGAGGGAAGAATGTATCCAGAAATACATTTTACTTAATAGGGAAATAGAGGAAAGGGGAGAGGGGTGGAAGGGAATAAGAGGAAGAGAAGAAAAAGGGAGTCATTAATCTTGAGCAAAATAAAATCCTAACCACAGAGGATAGTGTGCTGAGCCATTTATTTGGTTTGGGGTTGGGTTTTTTTTTCTTTTTGGAGGGGGGAAGGCAGGGTAATTGGGGTTAAGTGACTTACCCAAGGTTACATGGCTAGTAAGTGTTAAGTGTCTGAAGCCAGATTTGAACTAGGGTCCTCCTAACTCCAGCGCTGGTGCTCTATTCACTGCTCCACTTAGCCAGTGCTAAGTCATTTAAAAGTAAAGAATAAAAGGATAACAATTTCAGACTGAGCTCTGGTAGGGCAAAAAAAGAAGAGGGGCAGGGAAATGGAAATAGATTTCAACAAATCTGGAGTTCTGGTTCTAAACACACTCTTTTTTTTTTTGGAGGGCAGTTGGGGTTAAGTGACTTGCCCAAGGTCACACAGCTAGTTTGTGTGTGTGTGTGTGTGTGTGTGTGTGTGTGTGTTAAGTGTCTGAGGCCGGATTTGAACTCAGGTACTCCTGATTCCAAGGCCGGTACTCTATTCACTGCGCCACCTAGCCACCCCTTAAACATACTCTTTAATCATCACTCTATAAAAAAAGGAGCAGGAAACAAAGAGAAAGAAAAGCATAAGAAAATATAGTGGAAAGGAATATATAATTAATTATTATAACTGTGAAAGTGAATGGAATGAACTCACCAATGAGATGAAAGAAAATAGAAAGGATTAGAAAGTAGAGTCTAACAATATTTTCTTTACAAGAAATACACTTGAAATATAAGGATTCACAGAGGATTAAAATAGAGGACAGGAGCAAAATCAACCATGTATCAACCAAAGTTAAAAAAAAAAGTAAGAGTATTATTCATGATCTCAGATAAGGCAACAGCAAAAAAAAAAGTTTTTATTAAGAGATAAACAGAGAAACTACATTTTGCTAAAAGATACTTTTAATACTGAATTAATTTTAATATTTAACATATATGATATGAATAGCATATCATCTAAATACTTAAGGAAATGTTAAATAAGTCATAAGGAAGAACAGACAGTAAAATTATAACAATAGGGGACCTTACCCCAATGAAGTCAAAATTAGAGAAGCAAGTAACTGGGGGCGAGGGGGGGAAGCTAGGTGGCACAGTGGATAGAATTCCAGCCCTGCAGTCAGGAAGACCTGAGTTCAAATCCAGCCTCAGACATTTACTAGATGTGTGATCCTGAGCAAGTCACTTAACCCTGTTTGCCTCAGTTTCCTCATCTGTCAGATGAACTGGAGAAGGAAATGGCAAACCACAACAGTATCTTTGTCAAGAAAACCCCAAATGGAATCATGAAGAATCAGAAATGACTAAAAAAACAACAAAAGTAACTGGGTTTATGGGTGGAGTGGAAGTCTTCACATTAAATTTCTCTGATAAAGGTCTCATGTCTAAGATACACAGAGAATCTAATAGCCTTTTCTCAGTCTTCATCCTTGACCGTGCCGTAGCCTTTGACACAGTCAGTCATGCTCTTCTCCTAGATAATCTCCTCTCTAGGTTTATGTGATGTGTTCTTCCCTGGTTTTCTTTGTACCTGCATGACTATTCTTTCTAAGACTCCTTTTTCCAGATCTTTATCTAGGTCATAGTCTAATTGTGGGTACCCCCCCAAGGCTCTGTCCTGGGACCTCTTCTCTTCACTCGCTAAACTATTTAACTTAATGAACACGTCATTTCCCCTTGACTAAATTATCATCTTTGTGAAGATGACTCTCAGATCTACCTATCCAGCAGTAACTTCTCCTTCACCTCTAGTCTCACATCTCCAACTGCCTATTGGAGCACATGGTTTCTCTCAGGGGTGGAAGAACGTTCCCTGAGATGCTTTGTCTATTCCAGGGACTGGGTTTTCCCCTAACTTCTGCATCCGCCTCTAACACAATGTCTATGAGAACTCTATTTTGTATTTTTCCTGTGTAACACAGCTTTGCTAAGTATTTACGTCAAGAGTATAAGCCCAGCCAGATCTCAGGCCCACCATTCCTTCCCACCAATTGTTTGTTTCCTTCTAGCTCCATCTTCTGCCACAGCCTCCAGAAATCTTTCTTCTTGGATCTTGCATTTGTCTTGGGTGAAGACAAACACAACCTCATTCAGTTTCCTAGGATCCCACCATATATAGAGCATAAAGGATTAGTGAAGAATAGTTATTCCCTCCCCAAAATCCAAGATCCTATTGTAAATAATTAGTACATTCATAAAAGTCTCACGTCTCCCTTCCTGATTAAAAGTTCCACGAGGGCAGGGATCTTGTTTTTTGTTGTTTTTGTTTTTCTTATGGTGATCCCATAATACTGTCCTCCACCACTATTGTAGTAAATGGTTGTTGAATGAATGAATTGATTGTTTCTATCTGGTAGAAGAGAGGAGGAGAGTAGAACTGGTCCTCCAGGGAGAAAACAACTGCATGTAGCTGGGAAAATCAGATCAAAGTTTATTATTGTCCTCACTATCATCCGCCTCTTCCTTCTTCCCCTCCTTCTTTCTTCTTTCCACTCTTGGTTTTGGCTCCCGTCCCACATATCTTTCTCCCATAAAGGACTGAGGGTCAATTTGTATTTCCTTTGTTTCATGACTTATTCTAGCTAAAGAAAGTATTATCTAGTGGGCATTCTACTGGTGACAAACCTCTCCTTAGTGAGACTGGTCCTTAGACAGTAGGTCCAGTCTGTCATTGAAACTATACTTTAGCTTGACAGAACTTTCTTTTAGCTTATATAGACATCAAGAACCTATGCCACACCATACCACAATGAGGTATCTCAATATGATGTTTGTGGAGATTCTCTCATCATTGTTCTTGATAACACTGATAAAAAGCAACTATATCCATCCACATTTGCCACATTCAACATCCATTAGTCATCTCTCTTCTGAGTTTAATATTGGTCATCTGAGTTCAGCTTAGGTGGTGTTTTTATTTACATTGCTGCAATCATTATGAACAGATGGCCTCATAAAACAGTAGAAAGCATGGGAAAAAAAAACAAGCGAGCAGGAAACTTGACTTGGAACCCAGCTCAGCCAGATTCTCTAAGGAGCATTTATTTATAGATAAAACTAGGAGACAACAAATATAAAATACAGTAGATTTAATAGAATTTCAATAGTGAATTCTCATTACAGATAATAGTGGACTACATTTGGTCCCCAACAGAGCAGTACCTAATATAATATGTGAAGGAATGAAAAATGGCACTGAAGGGGGCAGAGCCAAGATGGCAGAGAAAAAGGCAGAGACTTAGAAGAGTTCTCCCTAAAACCCCTCCAAAGAACTTTAAACAATGTCCCAAAACAAATTCTAGAGCGATAGAAACCAGAAAAGGATGGGGTAAAACAATTTTCCAGCCCAAGATAACTTATAAGGTTGGCAGGAAAGGTATGTCACACTGGAGTGAAAGTGGAAAGCAGTCCAGGCCATGTCCAAGCAATCCAGCAGTAAGACTCGGGGGCTACTAAATTGAGGGTGGCAGTAGAAGTTTCTGGACTTCTAAGCCCACACAGGGTAAGGAGGTCAGAAAATGGGTCAGAAAGAGATTACAAAGGTGCCTTTGCTGGTCCTGGGGACAGGACTCTGTTTCATTGTGCATACCTGGATCTGGTTCACAGTCCTGGGTCTTAGTCCCAGGTGAGGAGGAGCACTAGCACACCAGAACTTATGGTCCCAGGGAAACTGGGACCCTGGCCATAGCTCCAGAGCAGAAAAGAGTGCTTGTGATCACTCACAGATCAGAGCATGGATCTGAAGAGTAGTAAACACATCTCTCCCTAGATCATAACACCTTGGAAGAACCAGAAACTTACAGGTCCCCAGAATTATTTCTGAAAATATCTGCACAAAATACCCTGAAACTTGGGACAGTGCCCTTTCTGCTTCAGAAGCAGAGCTCCACTTTAGCATAGAATTAAAAGCCAATAAATAGGCTGGGAAATGAGTAAACAACAGAAAAAGAAACTCTAGAAAGTTACTATGGTTACAGGGAAGATGAAAACACAAAGTCAGATGACGATAACAAAGTCAAAACTCATATAATGCAAAGCCTCAGAAAAAATATGACTTGGTCTCGGGCCAAGAAAGATCTCAAAAAGTGGCACAAAAATTCACTGAAGAGAAGAACTCCTTAAATTAAAAAAATGGCCAAATGGGAAAGGAGGTACAAAAGCTCACTGAAGAAAGCAATTCTTAAAAATTAGAACTGAGTAAGTGGAAGCTAATGACTCCATAAGACATTAAGAAAAAATGAAACAAAATAAAAAGAATGAAAAAATAGAAGAAAATAGGAAATATCTCATTGGAAAGACAACTGACCTGGAAAATAGATCCAGGAGAGATAATTTAAGAATTATTGGACTTGGTGAAAACCATGATTAAAAAAAGCCTTGATATCATCTTTCAAGAAGGAAAACTGCCCTGGTATTCTAGAAACAGTGGGTAAAATAGAAATTGAAAAAAATCTACTGATCATCTCCTGAAAAAGGATCCCAAAATGAAAACACTCAGGAATATTATAGCCAAATTCCAGAGCTCCCAGGTCAAGGAGAAAATATTGCAAGCAGCAAAAAGAAACAATTCAAATATCATGAAGCTACAGTCAGGATAATACAAGATGTAGCAGTTTCTGCATTAAAGAATCAGAAGATTTGGAAAATGATATTCTGGCAAAAAGGACTCATATGTACAAAAATACTTATAGCAGCTCTTTTTGTGATGACAAAGAATTGGAAATCAAGGGAATACCCTTCAATTGGGAAATGGCTAAACAAGTTGTGGTATATGAATGTAATGGAATACTATTGTGCTACAAGAAATGAGGAGCAGACAGACTCCATAATAACCTGGACAGTCTTATATAAACTGATGCTGAGTGAGGGGAGCAGAACCAAGAGAACATTGGATACAATTACAGACACATCTTATCTGTGATGACTAACTTTGATAGGTTGGGCTCTTCTCAGCAATACAAGGTTATAAGACAAATCGAAAGGACTCATGATGAAAAAGACTATCCACATCAAGAGAAAGAATTATGGAGTCTGAATGCAGACTGAAGAGAACTACTTGCTCTCTCTCTTTCTCTTTTTCATTTCGTTTTGTTTTGTTTCTTCTTCTTCATTCCATTGATTATAGCTCTTTATAACTTGACCAATGTCTAACATGAAGGTATATGTAAACCTATATCGAATTGCATGCTGCCATGGCGGGGGGGAGGAGAGAAAATTTGGAACTCAAAAACTTGTGGAAATGAATGTTGTCAACTAAAAGTAAATAAATTTTTTTAAAAAATCATATTCTGGAGGGTAAAAGAGCTAGGATTACAACCAAGAACCACCTATCCAGCAAAACTCAGTAAAATTCTTCAAAGAAAGAAATATCTAGTTGATGAAATATAAGATTTTTGAGCATTCCTGATGAAAAGACCAGAGCTGAACAGAAATTTTGATTTTTAAATACAAGATTCAAGAGAAGCATACAAAGGTAAATAGGAAAGAGAAATTATAAGGGATTTAACAAGGTTAAACTGTTTACATTCCTACATGGGAAATAATACTTGTAACTCCTAAAAACTTTCTCATTATTAGGGCAGTTATTATACATAGAGACAGAGGGCACAGGTTTGAGCTGAATATGATGGGATGATTATCTAAAAAAACCCCATTATTTACCCCCACACACAAAATTAAGGGGTGAAAAAGAGGAGAAGGGGAAAGGAAGAAATAGAATGGGGGTAAATTATCTGACATAAAAGAAGATTGAAAGAACTTTTATAGTAGAGAGAAAGATGGGGAGATGAGTATGTGAACCTCACTCTCATAAGAATTGGCTCAGAGAGGGAATAACATACACACTCAAGTTAGGTACAGAAATTTATCTTACCCTACAGAAAAGTAGGAAGGGAAGGAGATAAGAGAAGAAGCAGGAAGAGATAGAAGGGAGGGCAGAAGAGAGGAGGTAAAAATTAAAAGCAAAACACTTTTGAGAATGGACAGGGTGAAAGGAGAGAGAGAGAGAGAAAGAGAGAGAGAGAGAGAGAGAGTAGGATAAACAAGGGGGAAATGGCATTGAGGGAAATACATAATAATCATAACTGTGAAAAAAATTTTACAGCAAGTTTCTCTGGTAAAGACCTCATTTCTCCAACATATAGAGAAGTGAGCCAAATTTATAGAAATAAGAACCATTCCTTAATTGATCAATGATCAAAGGATAGGAAGAGATAGTTTTCAGATGAAGCAATCAGAGCTATCTATAGTCATATGAAAATGCTCTCAATCCTTATTTATTAGAGAAATGCAGATGAAAACAACTCTGAGCCATCACCCCATACCTATCAGATTGGCTAATATGACAGAAAAAGAAAACAACAAAGGCTGGAGGCGATGTGGGAAAATTGAGACACTAACACATTGTTGGTGAAGTTGTATACTGACTCAATCATCCTGTAGAATAGTGGTTCTCAACCTGTGGGTCGCGATCCCTTTGGGGATCAAATGACCCTTTCACAGGGGTGACAGGGGTGGCCTAAGACCATCAGAAAATACATATTCCCTATGGTCTTAGGAACTGAGACACTGCTCCTTTATCTCCAGGTCTCCAGGTGGATCCACCCAAATGCAGATATGCACCCTTATGAGTATTAAAGGGTCATAGCATTAGGAAGGTTGAGAACTACTGCTGTAGAACAATCTGAGAACAATGCCCAAAGGGCTACAAAATTGTGCAAACCCTTTGGTCCAGCAATACCACTACTAATTCTGTATTCCAAAGAGACTTAAAAAAAAAAAGGGAAAAGGACCTATTTGTACCTAAATATTTATAGCAGCAATTTTAGTGGCAGCAAAGAATTGGAAATTGAGAAGGTGGCCATCAATTGGGGAATAGCTGAATAAGTTGTGGTAAATTATTGTAATAGAATACTGTTGTGTTATAAGAAATGATAAGCAGGATACTCTCAGAAAAATGTGGAAAGATTTACATGAACTGATGCAAAATGAAGGGAGCAGAACCAGGAGAATAACAGCAATATTGTATAAAGATCAGCTGTGAATGACTTAGCTATTCTCAACAATACAGTGATCCAAGATAATTCCAAAGGACTTATGAAAAATGTTATCCATCTCCAGAGAAACAACTGATGGAGTATGAATGTAGATAGAAGCATACTTTTTCTTTATTTTCTTTTTCTTTTTTTTGTCTGTGTTTTCTTTCACAATGAAACTAACACAGAGATATGTTTTGTATGACTGCACATGTATAACCTATATCAAGTTGCTTGCATTCTCAATAGGAAGAGGGGAGGGAAAGAATTTAGAACTCAAAAAAATTTTAATAGAATATTAAAAGAAAGAAAATGACACTGAAGAAGACAACAAGAAGAGAAATTGGACCAGACCAAGTACACTCTATAGAAATTTGTGTTGGAAATAACCAATTTGGAAAGCGCTTTGAGATTAATTTTCTTTTTTTTTTTAATTTCATATATACTTTTTTTTTTTGCTTTTTTTTGGAGGGCAGTTGGGGTTAAGTGACTTGCCCAAGGCCACACGGCTAGTTTTTGTGTGTGTGTGTTAAGTGTCTGAGGCCGGATTTGAACTCAGGTACTCCTACTCCAGGGCCGGTGCTCTATTCACTGCGCCACCTAGCCGCCCCTTTGAGATTAATTTTCAATAATTAATTTATTTTTAGTTTTCAACATTCACTTCCATAAGATTTTGAGTTTTAAATTTTCTCCTCTTCCGTCTCCTCCCCCCTCCCCAAGATAGTATGCAATCTGATAAAAGCTCTACTTACATACTCATATTAAACTAGGATTAATTTTCAAGATCAACAAATAAAGGAAAGCATAAAATTACAGGAAAAAATTATAGCGGGTATTTAATAAGTGTTTGCTGACTTCAAGTATCAAAAATTGACCTAGAAAGGACCTCCCTTCCAAGGCCCTCTAGTTTAATACCTTCATTTTACAGATGAAGAGACCACAGCCTGCAATGCAACTTCCCCTAGGTCACACTGTTAACAAGGATCAGAGATGAAAGTTTGAACTGAAGTCTTCTTTACTCCTGAACAAGGCCTCTTTCCACTGTAACATAGATCAAGTCATCAACTTGGGTACCAACTTTCTCATAGCAATAAAAAAATCTATAAGAACTATTCTAGAGAATAATTTGGAATTATATTAGAAAAGTTATTTAACTTTTCATACTCTCTGATACAGCAGTCTCACTACTAAGCATATACTCCCAAGGAACTCGATGACAGAAATAAATACACACCAAAAAAGCCACAGTAGCGTTTTTTCTGGGAGCAAAACACCTAGCAAGAAAGTAAGTACCGGTGGATAGGGGAATGGGTGAAAAAATTGTGCTAAATAAGTGTAACAAAATAATATTGCACTATCAGAAATTAAATATATGAGGAATTCATAAAGATTTGGAAAGACTTAACAAAGACAGCAGATCAGATAGATGACATAAAGCATTTAAGTTTACAATGTGCCAGCCATTGTGCTAAAAATAAGCAACACATACACACGTGTTTGAGTAAATATATGTGTGCATGCACACACAATTACCAAAATAATGTAAATGGAACAATGCTGCTTCCCTTTAGCAGACTGAACTTTGACGGATTTTGATAGGACTTGGGTTCTTTAATCTGATAATAATACTGCTAGTTGGAAGGGTGCTACTCGGTGAACTATATCTAGATTGACCACCAGATGGCACTCCAAGCCCCTAAGCTACAATTACTCGGTCAGTCAGCAAGCATTATTATTATTATTATTATTATTATTATTTTTTTTTTGGTAATTAAACTCTTACTATGTGCCAGACATTACGCTAAGCTCTGGGAACACAAAGAGGCCCCAAACACGCGCGGGCACACACACACACACACACACACACACACACACACACACACACACTGAGTCTCGGTCCTCAAAGAATTCACCCTATACTAGGGTTTGCTAATAACTGTTTGTCCAAGGTTTATGTTGTTCATTTGCCCTTCCTTTTGGAAGAGGACCAATCACATAGCGAGGTGACATCTTGACTTGCTAGTGAATTGGATTTAAGTAAGGTAGAGTTGCACAAAGTCATCATTCTCACTCTTCCATAGTCGTTGAAGTAACAGGCAGGACAAAAGTCAAGATAATTGGCAGTGGGTCAGGATGTGGTGCTTTCAATGTCTGACCAAGCTCTAAGCCCTCCACAGCACCTGATTCAGTTGCCTTCATGGCCACTAGAAAAAATTGTACTCATCTGCCCATTCACATTTTGGGGGTAGACATCCCCCTAACTCTGATGGGTTTGAAGTCTATTACTTAATCTTAGCCTAGTTTAGTCCATCTGCAGGTGTGGTCACTGTACATGTTTAGCTTCTTGGAGTCATAGTTGAGAGTTGGGTGGCAGGTGGACACCAACAGTGAGTGAGCAGCTCTAAAAAGGGTTCAGCAAGCCCTTACACCAGAGCCTCCAGTCTTCCCTGAACACCCCATACATCCCATACCCCCCCTACAAGATCTCTACAGTATAAATGAAAGGTAATCTCAGAGTTAAAGAGGAATTAAACATGCATAAGTAGGATTTAGATGCTCTAGGTCCTATGTTTCTTTTCAGTCCCTTTGCAAGATAGAATCGGCATGAGTCCTATATCGCTCAGCCTTTTTTTTTTATTGCCTTAACCTGAATTGCTTGTCTAGCTCATACTCCAAACAACAATTAATCATTTATTGGCTTATGTTCACACCCATTCCACTGAGAGTCTTATCTCTTTCCTAGTTTTGAGTAATCCAAAAGAATTATGCATTCAGATGTAGATTAAATAGACTCTTTAATGCAAGGAAAAATGAAAATGACAAATGAAATTGACCCCATGAGTGGTCCAACCATTCTAGAAAGGAATTTGGAGAGCTATGCCTAAAAAGTCACTAAACTGTATAAAGAAATTTGTGAAAACTTTATCTCTGGAGCCTGACAGGAAAATGATCAGTCCTCCAGTGTGGCAGAAAAAAAGAAAGATGATCTCTACTAGTTTTAACACTATTCTGATGTATTCTGTAAATTAGTCCCTAGTATAAGAAGAATCCTGGTTTTTTATCTTGGCCCCTTATGGACACAGAGTCTACTGTGTATGTATTCTTGTCAACTAGAGTGAGTTAACAGGGAAACTAGGGAACTCTGACATCACTAAAGGGCTTCATTATGTCTCTTAATTAGAAAATTGAACGCAGTCAGAGACAGGAGTAAAGGAAATAGGAATAAGGCACAAAAAGAAGAAGCCTTAATTAGATATCTCCTTTACCATTCCCAACCTAAGTCCCTTCCCAAGGTCAATGTACCCCAAAAGTGAGACAAGATACAATTGATCAAAAAGAATTTATTTACTTAATCTTATTTCTTGACCCTGACTCACCTTAATTCAATTTATGTATCTTAGGTTGCTAGTTACCTAGCTGAGATTGCTCCCAGTAAGTCTATGACAGGGTTTGGTACATTCCCAAACAACCTAAAATGGCATCATCCAGGTAGAAGATACTTGAGACCTGTTCCTGGCAAACAGGAGACCTGGAGCATGAATGAACATTTGATGGTGGCCTATCACATAGTCAGCAGGAGCCTTTTTCGAATGACTGTGTACCTGGATTTGGCTGTCTTTAAAAATACAGAGGCTGCTCTGACTCTTTTGGAATTCCTGTTCAGAGGTGAAGGACTCATTCCTTCTCAGCACATGACACCATTCAGTAAGGGAAGAAGGTCATGGGAAAAAAGCATCAGCCTTGGGGTTTTGGTTTGTCCTTTTCAAGTCTAGTTGAAAGGAGTGGATTCCTTGAATCAGGATTTCAAGTTATGGGAATCTTAGAGCTGGGTAGTCTGTGCAGGATATTTTAGCCAGTTCAGCAGGGAAGCCTTGAGTAGCAACGGTCCAGGAAACTAGGCCTATAGAGAGGCTTGGGACTTGAACTTGGTATCTCAAGCTTGATAACCTGCAGTCACTTGGTATGGTCATCTAATCAGCTGACTTAATCTTGTGAATTTAAGATCAAGAAACTAGCCCTGTTGGTACTTCTATATAGAGTCCTGTGAGTGCAGTTACCTCTTCTTTCACTTCAAAAAACCAAACCAAAACAAAAAAACCATGACAGAGTGAGGTAGCTAAAAATTCAGACTTTACTCGAGGTAGGTAAGCTATTCCTGCCACTTGGACGTTAATGATGTCACACTTTAGCTTTCGCTATTGTAAATGCAATTTAGATTACATGTCAATTAAGGGAATTCTTTGACTAGGAAAAAAGATTAGGATCTATTTGAGTAGGGGGCATAATGTTCAAGAGATTTATGAATTATTGGAACATCCACACCCCTAAAAAAAACAACAGGGCAGCTAGGGGGCACAGTGGAGAGAAGGCAGGTCCTAGAGTTAGAAAGACCTGAATTCAAATGTGATCTCAGACATTTACTAGATGTGTGACCCTGGGCAAGTCACTTAATCCTGTTTGCCTCAGTTTCTTCATCTGTAAAATGAACTGGAGAAGGAAATGTCAAACCACACCAGTATCTTTGCCAAGAAAACCCCAAATGGAACCATAGAGAGTTGAACATGACTGAAATTACTAAACAACAATGACAACAACAACAAAATAACAGGAGTAAGGAAAACACCAAGTAGTAAAAGGAGGCTGGGAATTATTGGACAACTGCCTGGGACTACACAGTAGAAGTGAGGGAGCATTACAAGCTACGGATGCCACCCTGGTTGGGTTAGCAGATCTAGCACTTCATTTTTTTCTTTTTAAATTTGTTTTTTATTAGTCCTTTCTTAAAATTATTTATTTAATTTGAACCTTTTTCAAAAATATTTTGAATTCCAAATTCTCTCTCCCTCCAATCCCTTCCCTAACTATTGAGAAGGCAAGCAATATATCAATTGTACATGTGAAATCATGCCAAACATATTTCCGTATTAGCCGTGTTACAAAATAAAGAAGCAAGGAAAATAAAGAGTGAGAGAATTCTGCTTCAGTTTGCACTCAGAGTTCATCAGTGCTCTCTCTGGAGGTGTAGAGCATTTTTCATCGAGTCTTCTGACATAATTGTGGATGGCTGTATTGATGAGGGTAGCTACATCGTTCACAGTTGATCATAATTACAATATTGCCGTTACTGTGTATGATAATCTTCTGGTTCTGCTTACTTCACACTTTAAGTAGCTCCTCAGACACACACCTCTTGGTGCTAATAGAAAACATGATACTCTGTGGAACCCAAACTATATTTGTTCTGGGGAGGGGCTCAAAAGTAATCTGAAATGGTCATCTGTGTCAGGAAAGCAAAGGACATAACAATGTGATACAGATGGAGAAGGGAAGAACATTGAATCTGAGGTTATATAATAGCTCCAAGGCTTTTCCCATAGAAGATGAAGAACCCACTGAGGAGGGAACAGCATCATTTGCTGCATTGAATGATGATGAGGATTTATAGAAAGGCAAGGGTCTCCCAGGGCTTCAGAGAGTTACAAGAGATGAATCTTGGAACTTGTCAGGTCCCTGTTGCAGAATATCACATTGGTCATGTGTCAGCAGGGAACAATACTGTGTACCTAGAACATGCAGCTAGAGAATGATGGTGAGCTGCTTCAGACCAGTTGAACCAACTCATGGCAATTCACTCAAGGACAAATCAGGCTGCCAAAAGAAATCTTGGGGGAATTGCCAGGAATTATAAAGTCCAAGACAAGGAACTAAAGAACTTAGCAGCATTGTTTTCATTATTGTTGCAGGATGAAAATAGTGACTTAAAAAGAAATAGCCAGATTTGAGGAGTGAACAGCTAGTTGAGAAGATGGTGTCTAAATTAGATATATATATATATTTTTACTATTGTTTAAGATATAATAATTGCTTAAGGCACTCAGGTAAGGAGGAAGTATAGCTAATGGAGGCCAGTAAAAAAAATGTTTGTGAATACTTAAAATTAAATGTAAAGGTTTTAAATGGTAAGTAAAAGGGGGGGTAGAATCTGCATGTGTGTATATATGTGTGCATGTGTGTGTGTGTGTGTATGTGGTGTGAGAGAGAGAGTGACAGAGAGGGAGAGAGTGACATTTTCTCACACATTTGGCTTAGCAGACAGATCTATAGATACAGAAATATTTCTACACAGATAACTCATCTGTCCGTCTCTCTGTCTATCTATCTATATGTCTGTCGATCTATCTGTCTGCCTATCTGTCTGTCTGTTTGTCTATCTATCTATTGATCGATCAATCTATCTGTCTGTCTGTTTGTCTATCTATCTATTGATCGATCAATCTATCTGTCTGTCTGTTTGTCTATCTATCTATTGATCGATCAATCTATCTGTCTGTCTGTTTGTCTATCTATCTATTGATCGATCAATCTATCTGTCTGTCAAACCAGAAACCAGAGGAAATAATAGTTGTGTGTAGGAACAATATCAGTGAAGTAATAGCATGGCACAATGGAAAGATGACCAGGAAAAACTTGGTTTGGAAGCCAGTTTGTATGCCTACTATATGATAGAGGGGAAATCATTTTAATCTTCTGTGCCTCAGTTTCCTCATCCTTGAAATGAGTATAACATAGTTGGATTTTTAAGCTTTTATTTAGTATTTGATTTTTCCCCAGTTACATGTAAAAACAATTTTTAACATTCATTTTTAAAACTTTGAGTTCTAAATTCTCCCTCTTAACATAGTCATTTTGAAGCAAATACTTTCTTTTTTTAATTTTACTTTCTTGATTACATCATCAATT
>JAQQSW010000087.1:19931-39991 GCA_028646575.1 Pseudocheirus occidentalis
CCCCCCCCTTGTTTTGTTCTCTACCCCATCCCTGTCCCTTTACTGAGGTGTGTGCTTCCCGCAACCCTCCCCCCCACCTCGCCCTTCCCTCCATCACCCCTCCTAAGCAAATACTTTCTTAAAACATTGTGTAAATATGAGTTATTATGAATTACAAAACCATTCATTCACAAGACATAATAGTCAAGAACACAGGTAGCAATAAGCTCTGCCCTCAGATGACTACAACTGACTTGCAAAGTATATGTAATAAACAAGACAAACAAGAGATGTTCAAGCAAGAAAGCAAATTCAACCTTATGGGTATCAATAAGACTCGATGGAATTTGACTTATGGCTAGAATACAGCTATGGAAGGACATACTTTATTCAAAAGGTTAATGGACTATGGAATAAGATTATATATTAAAAGATATACCCCTGGGAACAAGTCTATGAACCAGAGTAGAGAAACATGGTAAAGAACATTTGTGTGAAGATGAATAGAGGGAGAAAAGGAAGTGACATTGAGGTGGGATTGTACTAGAAACTATTAGCTAAAAGGAGGAAAGGGATGAAGAATATAGTGGGCAGGTATATGGTAGGGATGAGGAATTCTACTATTTGAGTACTTGCTGAGAGCAGAGGGGCAGATAAATGATTGATTTAGCTCAATAATCATCTCATTCCTTGAAAAAGGTGGTAGGTACAGTGAATAAAGTTCTGGGTCTGGAGTCAGGAAGATTGAATTTAAATCTGGCTTCACATACTTACTGTCTGTGTGACCATGCACAAGTTACTTAACCTCTGTTGGCCTCAATTCCTTCAACTGTAAAATGGAGTTCATAATAGCACCGATTTCACAGGGCTATTTTGAGGGTCGAGTAATATAATATCTCATCTGGTGCTTATCACAGTGCTGGCACATATTAGGCACTTAATGTTTGTTCCTAAAAAATGTAAGAAGCAATAAGATGAACTACCATTCTAGACCTGATTCTGACCAATGAGTGGAAACTTGTAGCCAAAAAAGAAATGATAGGAGCTTTGGCAGGGACTGACAGACCTACCTTACAGCCAGATATGCACCCTAGACTGAATGAGTGGATTCTGAAGACATTACAAAAATGGGATACTCTCAAGGATGAAATTCTGCTTATACAAACAGTTCTGACAAAGAAAAAAGAGGGAGGGCTAACTATAGAGATATGGCTATATAAATCCACAAGGACAGATAGAAACAAAGTCAATTAATAACAGTAACACTGAAAGAACGGGCTGAGGCTGATAAAAATTAATAGCAAAAGGACTGTTTTGGGGAGGGGTGGCTAGGTGACACAGTGAATAGAGCACTAGTCCTGGAGTCAGGAGGATTTGAATTCATATCTGACCTCAGACACTTAACACTTACTAGCTGTGTGACCTTGGGCAAGTCACTTAACCACAATTGCTATACCCTCACCCGTCCAAAAAAAAAAAGCAAAAAAACTTAAACTATTTTGGAGCAATATCAAAGATGAGATGGGACAATAAGAGAAAACTGAGAAGACAGAACTTAACTCTCTTGTTTATTCTTTTTTAAAAGTTATATCATTTTTATTGATTCCTTTTATTTTTATATCACATTGATTACCAAATATTTACTTCTCTCTTTTCTCCCCCGAAATCTATCTCTTGAAACAAATATTTTTAAAGGAAGAAAAAAAAGCAGTTCACTAAAACTATCTAGACTGTCTGATAGAATGCAATGTTCTATATCCATTTTCCCTCACTTTATAATGAGAAGGGAAATGCATTTTTTTCAATTCCTTTTCAGATCCAAACTTGGTCATTATGAATTCTCATTTTGATTTTGTCTTTTCTATCACTAAATGTCAAAGAAAGGCACGCTAATTTGCTTTTGGTGGAGCTGTGAGTTGGTACAGCCATTCTGGAGGGCAATTTGGAATTATATATTAAGAAATGTAGGTAATAGTTTTTTTAATGATGTCAATAGAAATTTATCTTTTTTTTAAGGCATGGTGTATAGAACACATTGTACCTTGATAGTGCTACTGTACTTTGTCTTGGTCAGACTGTAACTGGAGCATTTTGTTTGTTCTGGGCACCACATTTTCAGGAAGATGTTAATGTGTTTGGAACATATTGAAACAAACACAATCAGGATAGGAAGAGGACTAGAGACCATTTCTAAGGGATCAGTTAAAGGGACTAGAGATCTTTAGCAGGGGAAAGGGGAGGTTTAAGGAGGCACGACAATTGCTTTAAAGTATCTGAAGGGTTGTCCTTTGGAAGAGAGATTAAATTTGTGCTGCTTAGCCTTGGAGGGCAGAAATTAGAGGAGTGGTTGGAACGTGCAATGAGTCAGATTTTCCTTCAATGTAAGGAAAAACTTCCAAACGATTAGAACTGTCCAAAAGTGGAATGCATTACCTCTGGAAGTGGTAAATTACCCATGACTGGTGATATTTAAGCGAAAGACATAACCATTTGGTGAGAATACTGTAGATTCCTGCTCAGATATGAATTGGGCTAGATTAACTTTGTGGTTTCTTGCACACTTCCAACTCTAAGAGTCTATGGTTGTATAACATCAATTAGTTAGCACCCTACTGCCTCAAGCTCAAGTAGATTACATCTCACCTCTCCTCTAAAATTCTCTGGTACCCTAAGGGGATTGGAGGTTTCTAGGCTTTCTACAAATGGCTCCATTCCCCACCACTGGAATTCCTCCAATTGTGGGGAAGTCCTCTGTATCATAGTTTCATTTAACCACCAACAGATTAGTTTTTATTAAAAATATTTACTTTAAGGCACAAGGATACTCATCCATTATAATGGTATAAAACTTCTGTGTGAAGTAGAAGGGGTATGGGTATGTGTGGTGGAATGAAATTAGAATGAGAGAATAGGAGAAGTGGATGAGGGTTTTCAGGGACAACTTCTGTGAAAAGTACATGAGGAAGCTATTGAGAATTTAGTGAAGGAATTACCAAGCAGGAGTAAGGGTTTAACCCACATGTACAAAAATATTTATTGCAGCTCTCTTTGTGGTGGCAAAAAGCTGGAAACTTAGGGGATGCCCATCAATTGGGGAATGGCTGAACAAGTTATGGTATATAAATGTAATGGAATACTATTGTGCTATAAGAAACGGGAAGAAGATGGACTTCATAATTACCTGGAGAGGCTTATATGAATTGATGCTAAGTGAGAAGAGCAGAAACAGGAAAAGTTTGTACACAGTCACAGATCCATCATATGTGTGACGACCAACCTTGATAAACTGGACTCTTCTCAGCAACTCACAGTTAAAAGACAACGCTACATGTCTCAGAATGGAAGGAGATGTCTACATTCAGAGAAAGATCCAGAAAGACCAGAGTTTAAATGGAGACTGAAACAATCTACATGCTATCGTTCTTTTCTATGTTTGGTTTTGTTTCTTTTTTTCCCATTGTTCACTCCATTGGTTACAACGCTTCTATACAACCAGACTATTGTACAATGTGAAAGAGCTTGCAGATCCTATATATGACTGTATGCCACCATGGGGGGTGGGGAGGAAAGAAGGGGAGAAAATCTGAAAGTCAAGTGATTCTGGAACTGAATCTTGTAAACTAAAAGTAAACAAACAAGTCAATAAAAAAAATTTTTAAAAAAAAGGAGTAAGAGTTTAGGTGAAATTAGAGAGGCTGAATCTGAAATGGGCCAGACCATTCTCTAGGCTGGCTGAGGGGCCCAAGAATAGAAGCAGAAATGACAGTAAGAGTGATACAGGGAGGGCCTTAGCAGGATGGGCACAGTAGGAAGTCAGTTAGGTAAGGATTTTGAGACACATAATGACAAGAGCATTAATCAGTTAACAATTAATAAGTATTTATTAAGCACTTGTTCAGTTGTTCAGTCATATTTGAATCTTCAAGACCTCTGGACAATGTGTTCAAGGGGTGTTCTTTGCAAAGATACTGGAGTGGATTGCCATTTCCTTCTCCAGTGGATTAAGGCAAATATAGGTTAAGTGACTTGTCTAGGGTCATACAGTTAGTGTAAGTATCTAAGGTTGGATTTGAACTCAAGTCTTCCTGACTCCAGGCCTAGTGCTCTATCCACTTGTTCATCTAGCTGCCTCCTATTAAGTACCTCCTATGTGACAAGCACTTGTGGATACAAGGCATTGGGGATATAAGTACAAATAAGTAAATAATTTCTACTTATAAGGAGCTTACATTTTATTGAGGGAGTCAACAAATACATATAAAAAATCTGTTTAACATGAATATAAAGTGAATAAGTACAAATACATACAAAGTAAGGAAATACAAGATGGTTTGGGAGAGAAGGTTCTAGCGTCTAGAAATCTTCATACAGAAAGTAGTGCTTGAACTGAGTTTTACAGGAAACAATGGACTCTATTACAAGGCAGAGGTAAGGAGGGCCTTCCCAAGCATGATGGACTGCAGGAGCCAAGGCATGGAAGAGGTGACAGAGCATCCTATGTGAGGAACAAAGAAAAGGCTGGATGGCACAGTGTGGGAGGAAGAGTAATGTCCAGCGAGGCTGGAAAAGTAGACTGGGGCCAGACTGGGATCTTTTGAAGCTACGTAGACATTTGGTTGGGAGTATAGTACAGCTTAGAGCAGGCTAAAAATCCGTGAGAAGTGACAAGTGTTGAGTATAAGAATACAGTTCAAGTTTATTGAAAGGTTGATCCTAGAAATCCCCACCTACTTCTGTAAAGGGACAGAGTCTCAGCATGGCACTCAGGCTAGGAATTCTTGTGTCCCCATTGTATTCCAGTTGGGCAGTATACACAAGAAGAAAGGGAAATGACAATGTAATGACATAATTGGATTAATGACATGAATACCCTCTAAAGACACTAAAAATTAACTGGTGATAAACTTGTTGTTTTCCTTCTCCCTCTTTCTAACAGTTTGGAAAGATTTCCCCCCTCTCTTCCTCTTTCTTTAATTTAAACAAACAGCTAATCAGAGTGCAAATTCCTGAGCTGATATCAAGAAACCAAAGCCAAGTGAAGCAAGATAAAAATTGAGTAACTGCATGAATATATTCCTGTATATCTGTGGTTAAATGATTGTTTGACTGTTGCCCAACATGAACACCCCGTATTTCCCAATCACTCCCTCTTCTGGAGGGTTTTGGCTTAGGTCATAAGGTGGGAGGATTACAAAAGGACAAAATTGTATAGCTGAGTTAAAAATTCTATGTGGAATTCTTTGGTATGCCTTTTGGGATTCTCTTTGGAATCCTGGACAGGGCACTTTCAGAGGTCATCACATTCTTCTCCTAGCATGGTGGAATAGAAAGAATGTAAAACAGTGAATGTTGGCTCAAATCCTATCTCAAACACTAAGCATGTGAACATCAGCAAGACATTTCTCTCAGAGCCCGTGTTTCCTGATTTATGAAATTGGAAAAATTATACCTGTACTACATGTATCATAGGGTCTTGTAAGGAAGTCACCTTTCAGACCTTAAAGTTGTATGTAAAAGTTAGTTACATTATTTCTCAACTCAGAGAAATAAGAGGTCTTTTCTTCCATGATGCCAACTACTCTACTATTTCCTACTTTCATAGAGGGAAACTCAGGCATGTGGAAAAGAAATTAATAATCATCTTTCCTCCCCCATATGAGAGGTAGTATAAGAGTCATTCTCTGAGTTAAGAAGATCTGAGTCCTGCCTCTAATTCACATTGGCTGTGTAACTCTGGACAAGTCACTTCAGTTCCCAGTACTAATGCACACCAAGTAACCCACTAAGATTATCCAGTGCAGATCTGCATTGGTCTAGGGAATTTGCTCACCATGGGAGCCCACTGCACTGACAAATCCCAGGCCTGGATCATAAAACATTCCTTCCTACAGCTTCAACTCATACTTCCCTGCATATAGCCCCTAAACCTATTTTGCTATTATTTACTTTTTTTCTGAACTCCAAACTTGGGGGCAGGTAGGTGGCACAGTGAATAGGGCACCGGCCCTGGAGTCAAGGGGGCCTAAATTCAAATCTGGCCTTAGACACATGACACAGTACTAGCCATGTGACCTTGGGCAAGTCACGTAACCCCAAATGCTCTGCCTTCCCCCTCCAAAAAGCAAAAAATAAAATAAAATAAAAGTTATCTGAACTCCAAACTTGAATCTCCCACTACCTTAGGAAATATTCACTTAGTGTCCAAACTCAAATTCAGCGTGTCTGAAACCAGATTTTATCATTCACACTCAAACTTCTCCTTCTAACTTCGTTAATTCTGACAATGGCTCAATTTCCAGTGTTCAAAATTTTGATGTTATCTTTGATTCATCTCCCTCTTCTCATGCTCTTTAGTTCTTGTAAGATCAATTACCAAGAACTGTTGATTTTTACCGCTGCAACATCTTCAGCATCTGTCCCCTCCTCTTTATTCTTACTACTATCATCCCAGTGCCCATTAACACCTGCCAGAACTATGAAAATATCTTCCCAACAGGATTTTCCACTTCTATTATCTTCCCACTCCAATCCATACTTCTTACTATTGCCAGATTAATGTCTTTCACACACCCACCCCACCCCCACACACACATCTTTTCACTCCTCTGCTCGAAAATCCTCAATGGCTCCCTACTTCCTATAGAGTCAAGTTCTGATTCCTTTGCTTGCTATTCAAGGCAGTTTGACACTACACTACTTTTTTTTTTTTTACTGTTATCTCACAGGAGATAAATGGTACAGTCAAAAGAGTGTTGGACCTGGAGATAAGGAAGATATAACTAGCCAAACTAAAATGTTCCCTCCACTTTCCTACCACATCATTCTTTGCTTGAAGTATCTTCTCATACTTTTCTTCACTTGCTGAATTCCTAACCATGCTTTAAAGTGCAACCCAAATGGTATATCCTCCACAAAGCCCTCCCTAATCTCCCAACAGTAAGGATTTTCCTTCTCTTATTTCACACATCACTTTGTCTTGCAACTCATAAATGTATTTAGTGTGTTGTGTTATATATTATAGTTATCTGTGGTTTGTGCCTTGTTCCCTTACTAAACCTGTAAGCTCCACAAGGGCAGGGGCTGACCATATCTTTTCCAAGTTTTGTGTTTCCCCTATTATCTAGCACATGATAGATGCTTGAGAAAAGTTTGTTGAATGATTGAGTGAATCAACAAATGAAAATGCCAAAAGGAAACAAGTCTTCTGGTTATTTGTCTAAAATTCAAAGCAAGGGTGAAAAGTGGGTTGGGAAAGGATTGATATATAGATGGAATGAAGAATTAGCTATTTTTATAAACTCCCAAAGACACCTAACAACCCCTTCTTTCTGCTCTCTCCCTCCAATACTACAATAAGTATAGCAGTGCTAGGGAATCAAGTCTCATAGTCTTATTCTTAGGCTATTCCTTAGATCTCACCCTTAGCCTTTTTGAGATGTTCTTTAGACTATGAGGCCATTGGCTATATCATGCTTAGGAGCTGAAGCTGAGAGCCCTTACCATTGGAACCAGTCCTACTTTGTGATAGTATTTTAGAAATAGTTTTTAAGGGAGTTGGATTTAAATGGTTAAGGATTAAAATTGTTCTAGATTAGGGCTCATGCTATGGAAACAAAGTCCTGCTACTCTTTTGAGCTGCTCTGTGGCTCTTGAGCTCAGGAGGATTTCTAGGAGACTGAAATTGTTGAGGAGACTGTGAGGGCCTTGGGCTTGAGGGGAGACCTTGAACCTTTCAATCAGTGGACTTCTGATATCTGTCACCCACAGATCTTTTGCCTAGATTCATTTCCCAATGATTAACCTACTCCTACCATCTCTTACTCTTTATCCCAACACTGAACTCTAGTTTACCAAAGAACAAATATCTCCCCCCAGTCCTAGTTGTCTGGTTGCTCATTCTTGCCTACTTCACTCCTTCTCCAACAAAGTCCTACAACTGATCTGCCTAGCCTTTCCACTGTGCCCTTTGGAACTCCCACTGTATAATGAACAAA
This sequence comes from Pseudocheirus occidentalis, assembly GCA_028646575.1. Classification (NCBI taxonomy): domain Eukaryota; kingdom Metazoa; phylum Chordata; class Mammalia; order Diprotodontia; family Pseudocheiridae; genus Pseudocheirus; species Pseudocheirus occidentalis. Next base: position 27,905 of record JAQQSW010000087.1, read on the forward strand.
CTTCCTTTTATTTTAGACCTTTCCTTAGACCTTTATTTTAGACTTTATTTCTTCTATCTTCTGGGACTCATTGGAACATGGGTCCTCCCAGATGGCACTTCATCCCTTGCTATCCTTCCCAATATTGTCTGAACCTTCACTCATATTCCCCAAATCACTGGCCTGGTGGGTAGGTAGGAATACTCCTTGCTCTTAATTGCCACTTGTAAATCCTTCCCTCTACCACCGTCACTCAGTCGACAAGCATTTATTAAAGGTTTACTATATGATAAGCATTATGCTGAATACTGCAGACATAAGGAAGGGCAAAAATTTGTCTTTATGTCAAGGAGCTCTCAATCTAATAGGTAGATAACATGCAAAAACTACATATAAACAAGACATACATAGTTATCCCTTCCACATCTCCACTTTCCCCATCGCGGTTTTGATACATTGCAGGTCAGAATAGGAAATTAAATGGAAATTTGGGGGGAATTTTTACAGAAGCCACAGATGACACAGAAAAAGTCTGGAAACTCAGAAATGCATAAAATATAAGTATAGTATTATATAACATCAACATATTTTATCTTTTAATACCATAAATATACACAATTTCTTTTTTAAAGTTAAAATAAGTAAAAAGTAAAAGTCTGTGAAAAGAACTTGAAAGCCAGTGGACAACACATGGATTTTCTTTCTCTTTTTTTCCATAAATGGTATAAATGGAACTTTTATTCTCAACTCCTCACTTCCTCTCCTGGGGAAAGCCATCTTTTATTTCCAGTCCAAGGAACCAAATAGTGGCAAGAAGTTGATAAAACTAGTGGTAAGACTATTGAGGGAAGGGCAGGGGGAGAGGGAGAAAGAGCTGAGAATTTCTTTGACCAAACACAGGGAGCCTCAGAGCAGCTAACAACATGTCTACTCCTGAGTCATGTGTTCATTTCCACCTGTTACCTGAGAGGTAACAGCAGTGTGAAAAATATTGGAGTCACTGGACCAAAAAACCCCTCTCAGCAATGGGGACTTCAATATTGTCCTGCACTTCCCAGGAAGCACCTCAGAATCTGCATCTAACCCTTTTCCACTCAGGGCATCAGGGCTTCCTGGGGGGTCTCTCCTCTGGCCCCACCTCCACCTCCCTGCCAATGCCCTGAGGCCTGGGGCTCCTGCCTCTTGGGCTGAGGGGCGTGTGTGGGGGTTCAGGGTAAAGGCTCTCTCAGACCAGGAGGAGAACCTGGGGGCTGGTAGCCACTCTCATTAGGGTCCAAGGGGTCCTTCCTGAGCAGAAGTCATACAGCTAGCACATGTTGGCATACAGTAACTGGGTCCAGACCAGCTTCGGGCACTACAGGGACCCAGGCATCCTCTGTCTGCTAGAAGTGCAGTTTGGTGAGCTGATGCAGGCCATGCAGATGGCATTTCAGGATCTCTGCACAGGTCACAGCTTTTCCAATGGCATGACCTGCACCAGTGAACACTGTTTGCTGGGTGGATTCACTTTTCAGCTGGCCCAATGCAAAGCCCAGGAGACTATGGATCTTGCTGCCATCATGCACCCACATTTTCAAGGTATCTGGAGGCAGACTGCCTACTGCACTGCAGGGACCAGTGGTTTCTCTACAGAGTTCGCCTTCTGGTAATTCTCCATGGCTAGTCCAGGGACCTTCACTATGCCTCCACCTCCTCCCGCTGCCAGGGACCTCTCACACTGGGGAATCAAGATGGCAGACAACACATGAATTTTCCAGATCACAAGGGCAGCGTGCCTCTAAACCCCATGATGTAAAAGGGATAACTGCACATATGTACATACATACACACATACATGGCATATACATGAGATAAATCAGAGGTAATCTCAGAGGCAAGGCACCAGCATTAAGACAAAATGGAAAAGGATTCTTAGAGAAAGTGGGATTTCAGCTGAGACCTAAGAGAAACCAGGAAAAAGAGAGGAGGAGGAGAATTCTAGGTATCAGTGATAGTGAAAAGGCATAGAATTGGAAGATTGAGTATGATGTGCAAAGAAGAGCAGGGAGGCCAATGTCACTGAATCATAAAGTCCATGGTCGCGAGTAGGGATAAGAAGACCAGAAACGTAGGAAGGAGCCAGGTTATGAAGGGCTTTTTTTCCCCCCAGTGCATGTCAGTTTCTGAGAGGTAAATGCTGCAATTGAAATTTTAACAACTGGCTTCCAGCATCTCCTTAAGGATAAGTCTTTCACGTAGATAGAGTCAAGTTTAATCAGTAAGCATTTATTAAGTACCAACCATCTGTCAGACACTATTGTATGGATAACAGGGAGAGTTCATAAATTCTGTTAGGACTCATATAATGTGAAGGTATGTAGAGGAAGGACAGACTCCATTAGAGAATTTATATAAGAGGAAAAAAGGGTGACACAGGATGGAGGAGCATGGAAGGATTGTGATCTGCTCCATTAAAGGAAGTGTACACATCGAGATCCCAGATTGATCACAGTTTTATGAAGGACTTTAAAAGCCAAACACAAGATTTTATATTTGATCCAGAGATCCCAGAGGCCAGTGAAGTTTACTGAATGGAGGGTGAGGGTGATATGGTTAGAGCTGTGCTTTAGGAAGACCGCTTTGGCAGCTAAATAAAGGATGGACTGAAGAAGTATGAGACTTGAAGCAGAGAGACCAATCAGAAGACTACTGCCATAACTTAAGCACGAGGCAATAAGGGCCTGCACTAGGGTGGGGGACGTGTCAGAGGACAGAGATAGAGGCGTCTACAAAGAAATGTTACAAAGGCAAAGCCAAGAGGTCTTGGCAACACATTGGCCATGGTGGGGTGGGGTGGTGAGTGGAAGATAACACCTAGGTTGTGAGCCTGCATGACTGGGAAGATAGTGGTACCTTTGAAACTTTAACAGTAATAGGAAGTTAAGAAGAGGGGAGGTTTTGAGAGAAAGCTAACAAGTTTAGTTTTGGATATGTTAAGTTTAAGATGTCTATGGGACATCCAGTTTGAGCCACTCACAAAGGTTATACTTCCATGTTCAAGAATGCCCAAATTCTTTTATCTAATCACAATCTTTTCTTATTCTATTTCTCTTTGTCCCTTATTACTTCTGTGTGTGTATACACACACATACACATATGTGCATATATATATATGTATATATTTATCCTTTAACGTGTCCCTAAATCTCTCCATCCCTCAGTAATTCCCTAGGACATGAACTCTGTTCTAGCTACATGCTCTTCCCTTCTCATTCACTATCAATTGGTGAGCTAGTTCAACACTGCATTGTCTTCTATTTTCAAATCCCTAATTTTTTTATCCTATTTCCAATCATGACCTTCCAAATTTTAACCTTGGATCACTCCCACAGTCTGCCTTCTTCATTCATATTAACATTTATAGTGGTGATTAGTCCACTACAAATTTGTCATTTAAGCTCAGTTGAACCCTGACTTGAGCAAGGTAATCTTTCTACTCCTCTCCAATTAATTTTCTATTCCACTAGCCATGGTTGCTGTACCAAACTTTCTCTTATCTCCTAAATACTCCCACAAAACTCCATACTTCTTTTTTTTTTCAATTTCAAATACTTTATTTCATGAACTTAAACATTAACTAAAGTTAAGCAGAATGTAAATTAAAGATGGATGAATCTTTAATTTAAACAGAATATACTCAGAAAGTATAAATTTTTTTCCTAAGCTAAGACACTTAAGAGTGTGACAAACAGCACAAGCAAGCAAAAGACTTAAAAGTTGTATGGTCCACTGAGCAATGACTTTTAAATTTATAAAGATACATATGTATTCCTCCAACCATTCAGTGCTAGGCTACAGAGGGTTTCTGCTGGTTTTGTGCTATATAAACACTAACTTTCCAATGCCAGTTTTTAAATTTCGTGTTTCAAGTTGGTTGACTGCTCTGTTGAAGTTGAGGGGCACAAACATACACATTCCAGATAAGTGAAGGTAACAAATCATACTTCTTCAGTTTCCTTTCTCATCATTCACTTCAGGAGCAAATCATCAGCGTTCATTCTTATCTTTTGTAGGACTGACATACATTCAGAATCGCTGGATCATTTCTTCTTCTTCTTCTTCTTCTTCTTCTTCTTCTTCTTCTTCTTCTTCTTCTTCTTCCCTTTTTCTTTTTTACCTCTCTCCCCTTATTGAAGGTTTTGGTCACTACTTCCCATTTTTTGTGTCCTTGTTTTTAGTCTGGGTATCATTTCAGTTGCATACAACATTACTGACTTTGTCAGTTGGGATCTGTCTTCCTTCAGCAATAGTCTTCTTGTTATTTAAATATGCAGGATAAATGCAAATGAACCTGTCCTTGTCAGACAGAGACCAATCACGTAAGCCATCTCTTGAGGAACTCAGGATGCTGGAGTCCAGATGGCAAGAAAAATCACTTACCCAGAGCCAATGGTGAGTTCACAATAGAATTCCATACTTCTTCCCTCTTCCAGCAGTTCTCAACCTGTGGGTTATGTTCAATTTGTAACAATGAAAATGCATCCTATATATTAGGTATTTACGTTATTATTCAAACAGTAGAAAAATTACAGTTATGAAGTGGCAACAAAAATAATTTTATGGTTGGGGGTCACCACAACTGTATTAAAGGGTCACAGCATTAGGAAGGTTGAGAACCACTGCAAGTCTTGACTGAAGCCTTAGCCTCATATTTTATTTGCTGTGATCTTCTTCCTCATCTCAAAACCACCTAACATCATCCCCTAATGTTGACTCCTTCACTCCAGTTTCTGATGAAGTGATATTTTTCTTTGCAAGGTCAACCTCATCTGTTGATGTTGTCATTATTGTTGAATCACTTAAGTCATGTTTAACTCTTCTTGATCCCATTTGGGGTTTTCTTGACAAAGATACTAGGGTGGTTTGCCATTTCCTTCTCCAGATCATTTTACAGATGAGGAAACTGAGGCAAACAAGTTTAAATGACTTGTCCCAGATCACACAGCTAGTAAGTCTGAGGTCAGATTTGAACTCAGGAAGATGAGTCTTCCTGACTCTAGATGCAGAACTCTAGCCACTGTCTCACCTAGCTGCCTCGCTACATTCTCTCTGTCTCCACCATCTCCATACTCAGTGTTTCTTATCTTCAGTCTTTTCCTATATATTGCTTTTTTCTCTGTTATGTACTGCTTTCTTTAAGAAATCCTCATTAGATCCTAACACCCCTACAATTCATCATCCTCTATCTTTTGTCCTCTTCTCAGCTAAATGCCTAGAAAAGGCTGTCTATACTAGGTGCCTCCATTTTCTACTAAACCTTCTGCAATCTAGCTTCTAACTTCAAAATGAAAATGGCTCTTTCCAAAATAATAAATGATATTTATGACCAAGTCTAATGGCCTTTTGTCAATCCTGGTCCTTCCAGGTCTCTTAACCACCTTCTTTTCTTAGATAGTCTCTTCTTCTCTGAGTTTTCATGACATTGATACTACTTCATTCTCCTCCTACTAGTCTGACCACTCTTTCTCAGTCTCTTTTGCTGGATCTTCATTCGTGTCATGGTGACTAACTTTGTGTGTCACTTAGGAATTTTTCCTAAGACTTTTTCTTCTCTTTTCTACCCCTACTGTCTCAATAGCTGATACATCAGTTTCCATGTGTTTAATTATCTCTATGCAGATGACTCACCAAGTTATATAGCTAGCCTTTGTCTCTCTCCTGAGCTCCAGCACCATATCACCAACCATTTATTGGGGTACTTCACACTGGAGCAGTCACAGGCCCTAGGCTGTGTAATAAGAGAAGAACAAGTACAAAGTTGATGGCCTTCACTTCCTTTCCTCTCACTATCTTCTCAACTCTCTATAGCCTAGCTTCCGAACTCATCATCAACTCTCCAAAGTTACCAATGAACTCTTAATTTCCTATTCTAATGGCCTTTGCTCAATGCTCAACCCTGCTTTACTTCTCGGTAGCCTTTGACACTACTGATCACCCTCTTCTCCTTGATACTCTCTTCTCTCTAGGTTTCCATGTTGTTGTTGTATCAGTTCAGTTGAGTCTGACTCTTTGTGACCCTTTTGGGGTTTTCTTAGCAAAGATACTAGAGTGGTTACCATTTCCTTCTCCAGTTCATTTGACAGATGAGGAAACTGAGGCAAACAGAGTTAAATGACTAGCCCAGGGTCATATAACTACTAAGTGTCTGAGGTCAGATTTGAACTCAGAAAGGTGAGTCTTCCTGACTCCTGGCCTGACTGCTCTATCCACTGCATCACCTAGCTACCCAAGGTTTTTATGACACAATTCTATCTGGGTTCTCCTTCTGCCTTTCTAACCATTGTTTCTCAGTTTTCTTTGCTCCAACTTTAGTCCAGATTAGGTCACACCTACTCAAGGTGATTTTGTCTAGGGTCTTCTCTTCTCCTTCTGTAATATTTCACTTGGTGATAATTAGCTCCCACATATTTAATTATTTTATTGCAGATGATTCTCAAGTCTACTTTCCTTCAAAACCAACAAATCCTACAAATAACTTGCTCTTGCTGTTTGGTACAGAATAGTTCACCCAGAGTGACATCAGTTAAAGCATTTTTTTGTTAGTGTAAAACTCATTTTGTGCTGATTTACACGTTTGTCTAAGTCTAAACGAGAAGTGAAATTTTTTTTATGCTCTGGGATGCAACCAACATGTTAAAATGAGATTCCGCAATGTTAGATCAGTTTTACATTTCTTAAGTTATTGCCTATATAGATGAAACAGAAATCTTAGTAGATGACATTAACTAACCAGCCCCTCTGGATGGTGGTAAAATTGAAGCATACTCTGACTGTTTAACATTTGTTTCATTTAGTGTTTTCCCAAACTGGAAAAATAACTCTTTGTCTTCTTAGTTGTTAAACTAAAGATGATAGACTGACACTGAGTGTGCTCTTTCTCAATAGTTTAAGCATTTAGAATGATTGATGCCTTAGATGACAGTAAATTGCTTTCTGAAGCAGCTTTCATTGCCACTTTTCTGTTCACTTAATCTTCAGGTTTGGGGTTTTTTTTCTTTTTCTTTTTTCTTGCTTTTGCTTTTTGGAGGGGAGAGGGCAGGGCATTTGGAGTCAAGTGACTTGCCCAAGGTTACATGGCTAGTGTTAAGTGTCTGAGGCAGATTTGAACTCAGGTCCTCCTGATTCCAGAGCCTGCACTGTGCCACCTAGCAGGCCCAGTTGTTTTTTTTTCCAAGTGGGCTTGTGAGTAGTAATATGCCTGCCGTATTTTTAACACCATTGGGAAGGTAAGTTGCATGTTGAGCCATGACTAATTTAAAGTACAAAGATTTTTCAGAAGTAGGAATGGACCAAAATGTTTCAAAGAAATTCCAAGAAGATTCCAGAGTCAAATTTAATCTTCAAAACAGTATAAACATATGTTATTCCCTGACATCCTGAATCTTTTGTCCAAAGGGTACACTGTATCCTGGCACATTATCTTTTGAAAGAACTTTTCACTTTCAAAGGTCATTCAACATAGTTTAAATTCACAAGGATAGTTCTATTTTGTAACAACACAAAAACATTTGAACATTGTATTTCTCACTTTCCTTCTTGTGAGATAGATTTTTTTCTTAGTAACATCTTGTTTTGAAAATTTGCCTTCGCATGAAAATTTAGCAAAAAAGTGTTTGTTCCTTGCCAATTATCTATTAAAAAGAAGTATTTAATTTGTAGTTTTAAAGATTAACTCCCAAAGTTTTCTTTATGATGCTTTGACTATTTTGGGTTATTCTGTTTCTGTTAAATTTTCTTTTGTTTTTTGTTTTGTTTTTACTTTTGCGTTTAAGACCATTAAATATTATTTTGTTTTGTTAAAAAAAAACCACCCCCAAAAAACCAACTCTAAGATCTCTCTCTCTCTTAACCCCTACTCACATATCCAACTGCCTACTGGAAGTCTCAAATGAGAATTAATGTAGAGATCTTAAACTTGAAATTTCCAAAACTGAATTTATTATCATTGCTCCAAAACCCTCCCATCTTTCCTGTAGAGGACATCACCATCTTCCCAGTCACCCAGGCTTGAAACTTGGGTATCATCTTTTATTCCTCACTTTCAGGGCTCCCCACCCCATCCAATCTTTTACTAAATTGTCAGTTCTACCTTCACATGCTCCCTTCTCTCTTCTGTGAGGGCCAATACCCTGGTGCAGATTCTCATCATCTCATGCTTGACTTATTACAATAGCCCTTTGGTTGGTCTCTATCCCTCATCTCTCCTCACTCCAGACCATCTTCCACACCACTGGGTGAAGAGACCTTCCTAAAGCTCAAATCTGATCATGTCACTCCCTTATTTAATAAACTCCAGTGGCTCTTCCAGGATCTTAAATAAATTTCTCTGTTTGGTATTCAGAGTCCTTTATAACCTGGCCTTTTATCTTTCTAGTTTCTTACACCTTATCCTCACCTACAGCTTCCTGGCTGTTCCTTGCACAAGATACTCAATCTCCCAACTCTTTGTCTTTTCACTGGCTGAGTCCCATGTCTAGAAAACTCTCTCCTTATGTCTGTCTCTTGACTTCCTTGGATTCCTTCAAGTTAAAATCCTATCTTCTGAAAGAAACCTTTCTTAGTCTTTTACTATGTATGTATACACACATGTATTATATGTATAGATATATGTGCATATTTTATATCTATATATTTTTGTATATAGTTGTTGGCACATCATCTCCCCATTAGACTAGTAAAGTACTTGAGAACAGGGGCTGGGTTTTTTTTTGCTTTTCTTTGTTTCCCAAGTGCTAAGCACCATGCCTAGCACATTTAAGTTATGCTTATTATCTGACTGATGCACATAAGAAAAAAAAAAAAGCAGTAGCTACATGCCTTTGACTCCCATTGTAGCTCTAAAACATAGTCCAAAATTAAAAAGTGAAGTTGAAAGAATGAACGTGCAAATAAACAAACTAAAAGAATCTCACCATTAAGAGCTATTATGGTGACAAGGAGCCCTAAGACACAAACACAGATTAAGAATAACTCCAAAACATCTACAAAACCTCAAAGAAAAAACACAATTTGGACACAAATTCAGCTAGGGTTTTGGGAAGAAATGGTGCAAGTTTAAAAAGAGCCAAAAAATTATTTTATAAATGAAATGAGAATGCTAGAGGAAACAAATGGGAAAGAAACAAGAGTGCTAGGGGAAAGAATTGAACACTAAATGAGAGCTTTGGAAGAAAGAATTGGAAAGAGAACTAACAGTTTGGAAAAGAGGGTCAAAAACTTACCAAGCAATAGAATCCTCGCAAATTAGAACTCAGTTAATTAGTCATTAACCAAATAGAAGTTAATGACACATGAGACAATAAGAAATATTCAAAAAAAGTTTAAAAATTTTAAAAATAGAAAAATTCAAGGTATCTTACAGTAAAACCAACTGACCTAGAAAAGAGATTGAGGACAAATAATTTAAGAATCATTGGACTAGCTTCCCTTGAAGGATCTGAGATGTGCTGGACTCTGTGAACTTCAGCAGTGTATGCCAGGGACTGCCTGGAGAACTGGACAAGGACCTGGGAGCTATCTACTTCTATGGACTGGACAAGGACCTAGGAGCTGTCTGCCTCTGAATCCAGGTGACTGTTTGGTGGATTCAGGTAGGAGCTGGGACCATGGAAGGGGATCCAGGGAATCTGAGAGATCACCCCAAGTCAAGATGAAGAAAAGGCCTCCCCTTGGATGAAATTGAGGTTTGCTGGACACCAAGGGGTGGAGGGTTTGTGTGGTTTTCTAATGATTGTATTTAGTGACTGATTGCTAGATAAGTGACTGATTGAGTTGATCTATGATTGCCCCATGAATGGAAGATTGATTATTGTATTGTGAATTGACTGAATGATTAACTAAGGAGGGTTTCCCCCTTGGGGAAACCAGATGATTATTCTTTTGTTCTTTGTTTCAAAAACTGTGGCCACTGTAGTGAAAACTGTGTGGCCATTCTAATGTTAAGCTGTTATGAACACTATATTGTGATTTTCTGTGATAAGATGTAATGTTGTGAATATTATATAATTTGTTGTGAATGTCTGCCTTGATTTGTAATGGAATAAATGGAGTGTTCATCATATTGTGTAATTCAAACCTTAAAAGCTGTTCACAGTAGCATTCTTTTGGGAATCTGTTAGTGCATGATGTTACACCACTACACATGGTATAGTTTATTGGAGCCACAGATGAGAGTTGGTGAATCAGGCAAACATCAAAGTTGGATGAGCAGCCCTGAAAAGAGCTTGTCAAGCCCTCACGCCAGAGGTATTAGTCTTCCTAAATACCTCATGTACCCCAAAAACAGTATAATCACCCCCAAATACCCAGAAAAACAGTATAATCCTACAGGAGAACTATGGACCCTTAATAAAAACAGAGGACTTCCTAGCATTCCAGATAAAAAACAAATAAACGAACAGAGGTTGGTAGAAACTTTGAAATACAAATACAGGAGGCAAGAGAAACATTTAAAAGGTAATTATAAACAGTCATCAGAAACTAAACAAGAATAAAGTATTTATATTTGAATATAGGTACATGGCACATGTATGTTCCCTCAGAGAATCCTATAATCATCAGGGGACTAATAGTAGAGAAGGCTTGGAGATTTAGAGAGAAGCCCAAGCAGAGGAGGCCAGAGGACTTTTGGGGAGCAGTATCATGGAGGCACAAATGAAAATTGCTGGGGGCCAGAGTTGATGAGAGAAAGACTGCTGAAGGTCAGTTGGAGCTGCCCAGGACTTTTGAGAACTGCCAAGGACTGAGGAGGCATGGCTGTGATGCTGGTATTTTGTCTGTCTGTTTTGATGTTGTTTTGCCAGATTTGTCTGCTGGTGAAGCACAGTGCTGCTGCTGTAGAGGTCCTGGAACCTGGCTGTTGGTGCAGAAGCCCTGAAGGAGGATTTTCTTGTTATATGTTTCCAGAAATCCTGAAAGAGGATCTTGCTGATGTTTTCAGGGGTTCTTGCAGGCAGAGAGTGAATTAATGAGGACATTGGCAATGCATCTTGTGGCTTTGTCAAGCTTTGTCTCCCCAGGAACAGAGATTGTTGAGAACTTGCCTTGGGTCAAGATGAAGGAAGGACCTTTCCTTGGATTTTCAATGCTATGATGATATCTTAACCTTGTTGTAGCTTAAGGGTATGTATCAGCAAGCACCCTAGCATACCCAGGGCAGCTGCCAGCATACGTTCTTAGATCTGCTTTTCTAAAGGAAAGCAACTCAAAATGGGTTAACAGTCTTTCTTTAATCAAACAAACATATCATTTACCTAGTTCAGGAGGGAAAGTCAGCACCCTGAACTCCAGAGAATACAAACCCAAGTTACAAGCACAAGTTACAAACACAAGTTACAAGCAGACCAAGAAACAGATCAGCAGATGGGCTTCCAACAATCTGACCATCACATCCATTACCTATTCAAGTTACCAGAGAGGGAAGCATCAACATCTGGGTTTTTCAAACCCAGGGGGCTCAACGGCTTTCCAGAGTCTCATCTGGCCAAATCATACTATTCTTCTCAAAGTGAGCCCCAAAGGAAATCTCACATCAGGGTATATATATAGGTTTCTCCTGGGTCAGAGAATGTCACAGCCCTCTTGACCCACTGTCCAATTACAAAGTAACAAGGTGTGGCCATTCCCCAAAAACAAACCTCCCTCCACAGGCTCCACGTGACCACATTCAGCCTATTAGGGGGCAGAGTATACTTTCAAATCAGGGAATATTCTCGGAGCCAATTAAGGAAAGGGGCTAGGGGCAGGAAAGAGCTTCAGATTCCCATTACAGGGTAGATGGCCTTTGTGTTCTCCTCCCCCTTTTGAGAAAGTGCTTGGCATTAATGGATGGTATTGTAATTCAGTTGTGATCCAGGGGTGGAAAACTTTTGACTTTTTGTGCTCTTTGACTGACCAAATGAATGTACTTTGTTTATGATTGGAAACTAATCTCCATTTGAGAAGAAAGACTTTGACTGACTAAATGAATATACTGTCCAGGGGTGGAGTAGTACTTGGATTGAATTGAGAACTTACTTGCTAAATTAATGTTACACTATATTTTAATTTTCTCTGTTCTATGAGTGTTTT